>PVJN01032408.1:0-24170 GCA_004026805.1 Lasiurus borealis | reverse complement strand
TTGGATAAGGGGTTCAATGCCGTTGGGGGTCTCCGTTTCCCTCCCGTCAGAGAAAACCAGCCAGGTACTCGGGCACCCGCTCTCTCAGCACGCGCGTCTCCGTACCTCAGCTTTTTGCAGCTCCTCTGGGTCTCTGTGAACCCCTCTCTTTCCTTCTAGCTGTAGAACTTCCACTCCACCAGCTTTCCTGTGGTTCTGGATGATGTCTGTTCTGTCTTTTAGTTGTAGTTTTGAAATTGTTGTGCGAGGCAGCAGTATAGGTGTTTACCTATGCCGCCATCTTGGCTCCTCCCTGGTGAAGAGTTTTGAGTAGAAGATCTACACAATCTGATTTATATTTTAACAGAGTTACTCTGGCTGTTCTATGAGGACTAGATTTATAAGGGGCAGTGGAATAAGCAGGGAGACCAGTTGGAAGCCTATTATAATAATGCAGAGAATCCAAATGGCGGCATAGGTAACTGCTGCCTCCCACAACAATTTCAAAACTACAACTAAAAAATAGAACGGACATCATCCAGAACCACAGGAAAGCTGGCTGAGTGGAAATTCTACAACTAGAGGGAAAGAGAGGGGCTAACAGAGACCCAGATAAACTGCAAAAAGCTGAGGTATGGAGTCGTGCACGTGCAGAGAGCGGATGCCGGAGTACCTGCCTGGTTTTCTCTGGCAGGAGGGAAACTGAGATTCTCAAAGGCACTGAACCCCTTATCCTACGACACTAAACCCCAGATCCAGCCGAAACTCATACAGGGGGAGTTTGGACTGTGAAAAGGGAGAGGTGCACAGAAATTTAGGGGAGTCACAAAAGATCAGAGGTCTGGTGGCGCCCACGGCACTGCACAGAGGACAGACTGCTGATTGTGCCACTGGCTTTCGTGAGTGGGCGGGAGACAGACCCTCCCAACTGTGCCACTTCTGACTCCACTAAGCCTGTTTCGGGTGAAATCCTGGAGACCTAGACTTGTGTGGTCCTGGAGCGCAGGGGAGCCGGAAAAGCAGCAGTCTAGAGGCACTGTGCGCACACACAAGGACTGCTCCAGCAATTACCCAGTCACGTGAGACTCAGGGGCCCTGGAGGGCAGGGCAGACTGGAAGACAAGGCGGTCCCTTAAGCTCTGAGACTCCACCCATCCCAAGCTCAATAGAGTCTTCTGCGGTTTTGCAAGTTTGATATCATAAGGCTGAATCCAACACAGAAGTTTTCCAGGCATAGTGAAAATGCGGAGACAAGGGAAGAGAACACAAACAAAAGAAATGGAGAAAAACAAATGACTGGATATAGAGTTCAAAACCACACATATAAGGTTTTTCAAGAATATCCTAGAAAAGTTGGATAAAGTTAGCGAGAGCTAAGAGGAGATGAAAAAGGACCAACTAGAAATGCAAAAGATCTAACTAGAAATGGAAAAGGACCAACTAGAGATGACAAAGGACCAACTAAAAATTAAACATAGAGAAATTACACTGACTGAAATAAAAAATATTATACAGAGTCCTAACAGCAGACTAGAGAAAGGCAAGAATCAAGTCAAAAATTTGAAATATAAAGAAGCAGAAAACACTCAACTGGAAAAGCAAGAAGAAAAAAGAATCCAAAAATGTGAAGATAATGTAAGGAGCCTCTGGGACAGCTTCAAGCATACCAACATCAGAATTGTAGGGGTGTCAGAGAAGAGAGAGAGCAAGATACTGAAAACCTATTTAAAGAAATAATGACTGAAAACTTCCCACATCTGGTAAAAGAAATAGACTTACAAGTCCAGGAAGCACACAGAACCCCATAAAACAGGAATCCAAAGAGGACTACACCAAAACACATCATAATTAAAATACCAAGAGCAAAAAGACAAAGAGAGAATATTAAAAGCAGCAAGAGAAAAACAATTCATTACCTATAAGGGAGCACCCATACGACTCTCAGCTGATTTCTCAACAGAAACGATGCAGACCAGGCAGGAGTGGCAAGAAATATTCAACGTGCCGAAACCGGTTTGGCTCAGTGGATAGCGTGTCAGCCTGCAGACTGAAAGGTCCCGGGTTCGATTCCGGTCAATATATTTTATTGATTTTTCACAGAGAGGAAGGGAGAGGGACAGAAAGTCAGAAACATCGTTGAGAGAGAGAGACATCGATCAGCCGCCTCCTGCACACCCCACACTGGAGATGTGCCCACAAGCAAGGTACATGCTTCTGACCGGAATCGAACCTGGGACCTTTCAGTTCGCAGGCCGATGCTCTATCCACTGAGTCAACTGGTCTCAGCTGCATATAAATTTTTACTCCCTCAAAACTTAAATTGTCCCTCAGTATCTGCAAGGGATTGGTTCCAGGACCCACCACAGATATTAAAATCCCCACATCTGTTGCCTATGTCGATCAATGGATATAGGTGGCCCTCCAAATGTGTGGACTCCCAAACGTGAGTCAAAAACAGTACGAATAGAGACTGAAGAAGTCCATGTATAAGTGAACTTTGCAGTTCAAATTCATGTTGTTTAAGGGTCTACTATATCTAGAAAGTAGAGATAGTAATGTTTGCCAACAGATTGGTTGTAGAATATCAGAGGAAGAAAGGAGGCAAGATTTTTTACCTGAACAACTAGAAGACTAATGTTGCCATTTCTTGAGACAGAAAAGACAAGAGAGGTGCTAGTTTTGTGTTTTGTTTTTTTTTTGGGGGGTGGGGAGGGAACTATCTGGGGGTCATTTGGAGGTATGTTGCATTTGAGATGTTCATTAGAATAGAGATGTTGAAGGGATAAAGGGACATAAGGGTTTGAAGGAGATTCTAGGCTGAAGATATAAATTTGGGAGTCTAGTATTTAAAGCCATGAGTTTCCCGCCCTTGGATCCAGGGCAGGAGAGTCTGCCATTCACATCCCTGCTTTGCCAGCGGCTCCTTGATACACACCGTCTATAGGGGGCGTAAGAGAGACTGTGAGGCTGGAGGAGGGCTGGGCACCCCACTTTCTGTCCTTCCTATCCGTCCTGGCGGCTCCTCATCTCCAGCTGACTCCGGGTGGCCACTGTCTGACACTCACAGGCCCAGTCTCATCAGAAACACCAGCATGAGGGAGAGAAACCAAGATGGCAGCATAGGTGAATATCTAAGCTACTGCCTCGCACAACAATTTCAAAACTACAACTAAAAGACAGAACAAACACCATCCAGAACCACAGGAAAGCTGGCTGAGTGGAAATTCTACAACTAGAAGTAAAGAGAGGAGCACATGGAGACTCAGAGGAGCTGTAAAAAGCTGAGGTATGGAGAATTGCTCCTGGAGAGGATAGGCGGAGGAGGGTCTGGCTGGCTTCTTCTAGTCCCTAGAGTCTAGTGGGAGGGAGACGGAAAATCCCAACTGCACTGAACCCCAGCTCCAGGCGAGACTCATAGGGGAAGTCTGGACTGTTGTGAAAAGGAAAGAGTGCACAGAAACTTACGGGAGCTGCAAAAGACAGAAGTCTGGGGGCTCGTGAAAATCCCCTTGATAGTGCACACACAGAGCGTTGACTGCTGATTGTGCCTGGCTTCCTTTAGCAGGAGGAAAACAGAACCTCACAACAGCTCTGAAATCCAGGTCCAACTGCACTGAACCCCAGTTTCAGGCGAGACCCTGGAGACCCAGACTCATATGGGTCCCTAGAGTGCATGGAAATTCAGGGAAACTGAAAGGCAGAGTTCCAGAAGGTCACACGCATGTGTGCTTGGGAAAGGCAGAGGTCTGAAGGCAAGCCCGCATGCACAGATACAACTGATCCTCACAACCAATTGAGTTGGAGGTCAATCCTCCCCAGTGATACCAACAACAATCAAGAATTAACTACAACAAGACTGTACACACAGTCCACAAAGGGGTGCACCAAGAGTGTTCACCTCAGGTAACTGGGGAGGCAGCGCTACTGGGCCACATAGGACAGATAGCACACAAAGCTACTCTACCAACTCAGGGAAGCAGCAAAATATGTGGAGACTAAAGAAATGATCACAAATGAAAGAAATGGAAAGAGAGTGGGCTGATAATTCTAAGGGGGAAAGTGGTTAGAGGGATGCAAGGAGAGACTGGACAAAAATCATATACCTATGGATGAGGACAAGGAGTGGGAGGTAAGGGCAGAGGGAAGGGTGGGAGCCGGATGGAGGGGAGCTATGGGGGGAAAAAAGAGGAACAATTGTAATAATCTGAACAATAAAGATTTATTAAAATTTAAAAAAAGAAAAAAATAAAGCCATGAGTTTGGATGAGATCACCAACGGAGTGTGTGTAAATGGAAAATAGTTTCATTTAAAATTCTGAACTTGAAACTAGAGCAGCAAACCAGACTGAGAAAGAAAGTAAAAAAGATTAGAAAGCCTGGTAAATTGGATGGTACCCTGTAAGCCAAGTAAAGAAGGGATATCAGGAAGGAAATAGTTTGGTTTTGAATAAAATTGTGCCTCTTTGTTTTCCCAGCCAACTCAGCTCTTTGAGGGCACAGACTGAATGGTTTCTAATGTTCCCATGATCCATCCTGACCTCTCCCTTCTCCTGGGATCCCTTATTTGCTCTCCTTGTGACTGATGTTCCTATTAGTCTCTCCTCCTGTTTTCTTTCCTTATAAGATCTCTACCTCAAGCACGCTTTACCTCCCATCCTTCCTGGCAGCTCTAGTCTGACGGGAAATTCCCTGGTCACCTAGAGTTTCTTACCAAGGTCCTCCGATAGGTTCAACAAGTTATGGTGACTGGAGTGGGATAAGTGGAAATGTTGAACACTGACCAATTTTTTTTTTTTTTTTTTGCTTCAGCAACTGAGTCAATAATGGTGGTATTTGTTTTACATTCATTATCCACCATTTATCTTTGCCAAATGTTTGACTTTCTTTCATATTAAGGACAATAAAACGAATATTTTAAAAAGACTCTAAGAGAGTAAGTAATTTGATTCATATTCCTTTGTTTTACTGTTTGGTTAACATTTACTGAGTGCCAACAAGTGCTAGACACCTTGAGTAGGTCCTTTGACAGAAAGACTAAGCAGAAATAATCTCTGTCCTAAAGAAAAATACAGTGTACTGAGGACAAAGGCAATTACGGAAGAGGGAGAGATGAATGCATTATGGATAAATTGAGGAAGAGAGGAATGGGTTTTGAAAAAATGAAGTTTATACTTGAGCTTATACTTTTGTTTCAGGAAAGGAAACATTTGAGTATAATTTGAGGGATAAGTAGGAGTTCATCTGGTAGATGAGTGGGAGAACAGGGATGCACACAGGCATATAACATGTGAGGGCATGAAGTTGAAAGCAGATGAGCTCCTACATGTGTTTAGAAAACAGTAAGAATCCTTTGGGGCATTTAGGTGTTTGGGGATGAAGAGAGAAAGAATGTTAAGAGGATTCAGATGGGGAAGGACTTTAGATGGAATGGATAGTATGAGAGCCAGGATTTGGAGTCTTACCTTTGCCCTATTGTTGACTTAAAGGGGACCACAGTCAGATCCTCCCCAACATTTAGCTTATGTTTTCCCTAACATAATATCCCAACCATGTCTTCAGCTCTGATATGAGTGTCTAGAAGACCTCCCCAGAACTGGCCCTTTCTGCCTTGAGATATTATCATCTCTTTCATTGTATTTTATACAAGCCAGGGCAAAAGCAGGAGGCATGATGGTGATTTCCTAACAGTCAGAGCACATATGCTGGAAAGGGAAATCCATGGCTCTATGCAGAAATTTCTCAAGGATTCAGGAAGGACCAGAATTGATTGATGTGAATTCAATGCTAGTGAGAGCTGCTTCCACAATTCTTTTTTTTTAAAATATATTTTATTGATTTTTTACAGAGAAGAAGGGAGAGGGATAGAGAGTTAGAAACATCAATGAGAGAGAGACATCGACCAGCTGCCTCCTGCACAACCCCTACTGGGGATGTGCCCACAACCAAGGTACATGCCCTTGACTGGAATCGAACCTGGGACCCTTTAGTCCGCAGGCCAATGCTCTATCCACTGAGCCAAACCAGTTTTGGCTGCTTCCACAATTCATGAGGAGTATGGCAGACCCTGGCAGGGAATGCAGGGGACTGTCACTATCTTTCATGCATATGACAGAATATTTGATCTCAAAAGGGCTTTGGCATTTATCGTTTCCTCTTATTCTCATTCCAGCCTTGGGAATCATGTCCCCAGTTAGCATATGAGAAAGTGAAGTGACTCGTCCTAGCTGAAGTTACAATGAAAAAATGTCAATCTTTTGCTGAAACTCGTTTGGTTCAGTGGATAGAGCGTTGGCCTGCGGACTGAAGGGTCCCGGGTTCGATTCCAGTCGAGGGCATGCACCTTGGTTGCGGGCACACCTCCGGTGGAGGGTGTGCAGAAGGCAGCTGATCGATGTCTCTCTCTCATCGATGTTTCTGGCTCTCTTTCCCTTCCTCTCTGTAAAAAATCAATAAAATATATATTTTTAAAATGCCAGTCTTTTATTTAATATATTTTTATTGATTTCAGGAAGAAAAAGAGAGGGGAGAGAGACATAAAAACATCAATGATGAGAGAGACTTATTATTCAGTCACAACCCAGGCATATGCCCTAACTGGGAACTGAATGGTGACCTCCTAGTTCGCAGGATGACACCAAACCACTGAACTACATGGGCTGGGCAAAAAAGTCAATCTTTTACTCACAAAGCTTTCTTTAATAATAATAATAATAATTAAATTTCTTTAATAATAATAATAATTAAATAATAATAACTATTGTTAAATTTCTTTAATAATAATTATTAAATAATAATAATTACTATTATTATTATTTTTAGAGAGAGAGGAGGGGAGAGTGATAGAAACTTCAACAAGAGAGAAACTTCAACATAGAGTGGCTGCCTCCTGCATGCCCCCTACTGGGGATCAAGCCTGTAACCCAGGCATGTGCCCTGCCCAGGAATCGACCTCCTGGTACATGGTTAATGCTCAGTCACTGATCCACACCAAGTGGGCCTCAAAGCTTTCTTATGGCTGACCTGTGGTTGGTGATGGGGACTCACAGAAGAATCAGATTTGAGTCCTCATCCTCTGGAAGCCTCAGTCTCGTGTGGAAGGCATAACGCAAAGTATTAAGCCCTGAGGACAGGTCTCTGATTCATCTCTATTTCTTCAGCACCTAGAATAGGACCTGGCACAGAGTAGCCACTCAAAAAATGCTTCTACAATATGATGTTTTTTTCCTTTCAGTTTAATAGAATTGAATTATTAGTTCATGTGACTCCATGCTACAAATGCTATGGTGGAATAGGGTCTGAGGAAAGTAGGAACATTGAGAAGAGATGGGCAATATGTGGGAGAGGATGTGGGGAGGGCTCCTCAGGGAAATACTTTGATATACATCTTGCAGGAGATAATGCCAGGAAAGGGCAATCTAGACAAGAGAGGACAGCATGTGCAAAAGCACACAGATCTTTGAAAGAGTTGTGGTGTCCTTAGGGCAGGGCCTGCTTATGGCCATCTTAGTGGAAGGCACCATGAAAGAAATAGGACTATAAGACCATTGCCCTGAACTCAAAGGGTTACATATAGCCTTAGAAGCAGGCAAGGAGACATTGCAAAGGCCTCCTCGACCAGCGAGCAGCGGAGACTTCATCTGGGTCTTGAAGGATGCTTTAGAGCTATATAGTCAGTGAGAAGAAAGGAAAGAGGAAACCTTCCATGTGGGAGGAGACTCCATGAGTAGGCACTGGGATATGGGGTGAGTGAGGAGATTGTCTGGGCACATGTGGAGAGGATTCTGGAGGAAGCTGGAAAGCCCACTGGGTGGGCTGACTGAGGGAGTGTACCTTTGCCTGATATATAAGTTTTCTTCTACCTCCGACTCCCTTGACACCTCATTTATTTTCTGGTCCATTGGGGCCTCTCTGGGCTGACTCAGATTAGGATGGATGGATGAGCTAGAAACAATCTCTGTGGGTTCTCTTCCAGTCCCCTAGAAAGCAGCCCCAGAAAGGGTGTGCAACCCAGGCCTTGATTTGCATGGTGACTTTGCATATAATTGCTCACTGAAGGTAAAGTTTCCTTATGCTGATCAAAATAGAAACAATAAAAAAGTGGGAAGAGAAGCTAGTCAGGCTGATGAGTTCTTGATATATCCTGACTGGTGGAGAGCAGAGAGCAAATTTTCTTTTGACTCTACTATCTCATCTAGCCCTAATCACCTCATTTTACTCTAATCACATCCCAAGCTCCCAGCTTCTAATGCCATCACATGGGTCGGGGTAGGGTTTCAACATATGAGTTTTGGAGAGACACAAACATTCAGTCCATAACAGTCTCTTAAAGCTTGGAGCTGGAAACCAGCAGAGCACCACTTGTTACCATATTCTGTTAGTAGAACCTGTCTACATTCAAGGGGAGGGGACATAGACTTCACTTCTCAATAGTCAGATATTTGTTTTCTACTTTAACCCACAACACATGGGAAACCCACAACCCAGCCCCCTCCCCCGCATTGCACAGATTTGGATTAATCATAACCTTTGGTTCTTGTCATGCTCCCATCATAGTTCCAGGCAGAGCCTGCCTTTATATATTTATTGGTTTGTGGTTTTGTTAGCTTTTTGAAAAAAGGCAAAGGAAATTTTATGTTCTTCCTTTTTGTGTCATGGATGATTTGTATACCCGGGGTAAGATGATACTCTTATTTCTACAATATCATATTTCCTTTATTTGTATTATTCAGGAAAGCTTTAGCAGGACTAATACAATTGTACAGTCCAGGAAGTTTCTGGGGAGAGACGTTCCGAAGTCTGTTCCAAAAAGTAACAGAGGCTGTGGTTTCTCAGCTAAATTTCCTGGAGGTGGGGTAGGAAAATAAGACCTTGTATCTGGAGATAGTATTACTGTGAAAAAAAAACACAAAAAAGACAACAACACAAAAAACATGGGTTTTGCAGTTAAGCCAATTGGATTGAATCCCTACTCCTCCCCTTTCTAGCTATTTGAGAATTCACCTAACTCCCAGAGCCTCAGTTTCCTCATCTGTATGTTGGGAATAATAATGTCAACCTTGCAATGCACTGTGAGGGTTACAAGACACAACAATGTAAGTAAAGCACTCATTACTCGAATTGGTATCTGGCTATCAGTATGATCATGCACATTAATGTTTAGTATCTACAAAATACTTTGATATATACCTTCAAACTACTCCTAAGAGAAGGAAGGTGGCTACATTCTCCTATTTAGGAAATAAAGACACTAAGACCAGCAACAGTAATAATCACAGTCCATACAATGGTCAGTACTATGGTCAGTACTCAGCAATGATGGAACCCTGAGGAGGAGATGGGGCAAGGTGAGCACCTCATAACCAGATGCTGACTTTGTGCCCTTAGACTTACCTGTGGCAGGACCATGTGCTGAGAGCAGACTGGAACCTCGGGCCCTGCCCCAGCAGAGGCAATTCCACTAGTTGAGTAAGTAATGACAGACCTTGGAGGTTTCCCCAAAATCATAATGAGAAAATACCAATACACATGATAAAAAACAAAAACAAAACAAAACAGGAGCCACACCATTTGTCTTCCTAGCTTAGTAGCAATTTTACTGTGTCCAATAGCATTTGAGAAATAAGGACAAAAGAGAAAGCACTTCTAATATGAAAAAGTAAACTTTTTTCTTACCTTATTTTTAAAATGGTTAATGAAAGGGTTTTTGCCATAGAAAACATTTAAATTAATTTCAGACAGTACAAGGTATAAAGAAATAACTTGAAGATTATGCTATCAGATGTGACAATATTATTCAAGTGTGTATGGTAGATAACTTGGCTTTATGAGTTTTTTTTGTTTCTTTTGCCAAAAGTATAAATGTACAGGGAAATTGTCCAAAAAAACAAAGTGAAGAACATTATACTATTATTTGTGCATAAAAGTGGGATAAGTATAAATGCATAGAATACTTGTAAATGCACAGAATTTCCCTGGCAGTTACCCAAAGAACTAGAACTATTGCTGGCCTCATGTTTATGCTTTTGCAAACATGTGAATAGCATTCATAAATGATATGTAGTATTGTTTTGTGCATACACTTATTATTGAAATTTACATAAGTGGTAACAAATCAGATGCATCACTCTATCTTATTTTTCTATTTAACATCCTGGTTATTTATATACATATATGCATACATGTATGTTACATTTAAATAAATCATGCATTTATATGATTCAAAAATTAAAACAGCATCTAAAGAGGGAGCGCATTCTTTTAAGCTACGTAAGCTTTCAGGTATTGGCTATGTGTGTAGCATCATTTTGCCAGCAATTGGGACCAAGTTAAACAATCTGTTTTAGTTCTGGCCAAGATAGTGGAGTAGGTAGATGCTGTGTTTGCCTTCTTCCATGACCACATCAAAATCACAACTACATTATAGAGCAATCAACCTGCAGAACCATCTGCAGACTAGCTGAACAGAAGTCCTATAACTAGGATATAGGACTGAGACTGGTAAGAGGGACAGAGATGCTGAGAATGGTAAAGAGGGACAGAGATGGAAAATGGGCTGGTCTCACAGGTATGGTGGTTGGGAAGGATGTCTCAGATGCAAAGATACCCCTGAGGAGCAAGGGGTCCCAGCTCCATATTGCACTTCTCAGCCTAAAGCAGTACCAGGAAAAGAACCCATAAAACACCTGGCTGTGAAAATCAGCAGAGATTCCATTTTCTGGGTAAGACAGAAGACTGCTGGAACACAGGTGTCCTCTTTTTTTTTTTTTAATAAATTTTTATTGTTCAGATTATTATAATTGTTCCTCTTTTCCCACCCCCATAGCTCCCCTCCAGCTGGCTCCCACCCCACCCTCTGCTCTTACCTCTCCCACATTGACCTCATCCATAGGTGTATGATTTTTGTCCAGTCTCTTCTTGTAACCCCTCACCTCTTTCTCCCTGAGAATTATCAGTCCACTCCTTTACTATGCCCCTAATTCAATTATATTCACCAGTTTATTCTGTTTATCAGATTTTCAATTCACTTGATTTTTCACCTGTTGATAGATATGTATGTGTTGTTCATAATTTTTATCTTTACCGTTTTCTTCTTCTTCCTCTTCTTAAAGAATACTTTTCAGCATTTTATATAATATGGGCTTGGAGGTGATGAATTCCTTTAGTTTTTTCATCACTTTAAATATTTCTTGCCACTCCCATCTGGCCTGCATAGTTTCTGTTAAGAAATCAGCTGACTATCATATGAGTGCTCCCTTTTAGGTAATTAACTGTTTTTCTCTTGCTTCTTTTAAGATTCTCTCTTTGTCTTTTGCTCTTGGTATTTTATTTTTATTTTTTTTAATATATTTTATTGATTTTTACAGAGAGGAAGGGAGAGGGATAGAGAGTTAGAAACATCAAGGAGAGAGAGACATCAATCAGCTGCCTCTTGCAAGTCCCCTACTGGGAATGTGCCCACAACCAAGGTATATGCCTTTGACCAGAATCGAACCTGGGACCTATCCACTGAGCCAAACCAGTTTCGGCTGCTCTTGGTATTTTAATTATGATGTGCATTGGTGTAGTCCTCTTTGGATTCCTTTTGTGTGCTTTCTGGACTTGTAAATCTATTTCTTTCACCAGGTGTGGGAAGTTTTCAGTCATTATTTCTTCAAGTAGGTTTTCAGTATCTTGCTCTCTCTCTTCTTCTGGCACTCCCATAATTCTGATGTTGGTATGCTTGAAGCTGTCCCAGAGGCTCCTTACATTATCTTCACAATTTTGGATTCTTTTTTCTTTTTTCTTTTCCAGTGAGTGTTTTCTGCTTCTTTGTATTTCAAATCTTTGACTTGATTCTTGCGTTCCTCTAGTCTGCTCTTAGGTGTTTATATAATATATTTTATTTCAGTCAGTGTATGTTTAATTTATAGTTGGTCCTTTTTCATCTCTACTTGGTCCTTTTTCATCTCCTCTTGGGTCTCACTAAATTTATCCATCTTTTCTAGGAAATTCTTGAAAAACCTTATAACCATGGTTTTGAACTCTATATCCAGTTGTTGGTTTTCCTCCATTTCTTTCATTTGTGATCTATTCCTTTGTCTTCACATTTTTGCTGCTTCCCTGAATTAGTAGAGTAGTTTTGTGTGCTAGGTGTCCTATATGGCCCAGTAGCTCTGCCTCCCCAGTTACCTGAGGTGGACACTCTTGGTGCACCCCTTTGTGGACTGTGTGTACAGTCTTGTTGTAGTTAATTCTTGATTGTTGTTGGTATCACTGGGTGGGATTGACTTCCAAGCCAATTGGTTGTGAGGATCAGCTGTGTCTGTGCCGGAGAACTTCTGTGCTGGACTCAGCCTTAAGACTTGCAAGATTGCAACAGTATCTGTGCTGGGCTTGGAGGTGGTGGAGTGTCAGGGGTGAGCAGACAGCCTTGGCTTCCCATTAGCCCTGCCTTACACTGCTCCTGGGTCTGTGTCCCTCGGTAATCAACTGCAGCCCTCTCTGTGCGCATGTGAGCCTCCAGACCTCTGCCTTTTACGGCTCCCCTAAATTTCTGTGCACTCCTCCCTTTTCACGACAGTACAGACTCCCCCTATATGAGTCTCATTCAGAAGTGGGGTTCAGTGCAGTTGGGATTTTCCGTCTCCCTCCTGCTAAAGGAAGCCAGCCTGACCCTGCTGCTCGTCCTCTCCATGCACATATCTTTGTACCTCAGCTTTTTACAGCTCCTCTGAGTCTTTGTGAGCCCCTCTCTTTACTTCTAGTTGTAGAATTTTCACTCAGCCAGCTTTCCTGTGGTTCTGGATGGTGTCCATTCTGTCTTTTAGTTGTAATTTTGAAATTGTTGTGGGAGGCAGCAGTTTAGGTATTCACCTATCCCACCACCTTGGTTTCTCCTGCCCTCTTTTATACACACACACACACACACACACACACACACACACACACACACACACACAGTGGTACCTCGAGATACGAGTTTAATTCATTTCGTAACCTTGAGGCGTGGAAAACTATAAGATGCTCGAGTCGAGTTAAACTGGTGGGTCGTGTGCAGGCCGGCCGATCCACTCGATTACTCCTATCTCAAATGTTGCTTGTGTTTCAAAGCAAAAATCGCTCCCTCAACGGCTCGTATCTCAAAAATCTCATATGTTAGGGCACTCGTATCTCGAGGTACCACTGTATATATAAAATTGATTGCAGAAAGGAAGGGAGAGGGAGAGAGATAGAAACCATGATGAGAGAGAATCATTGGTTACCTACTGCACAGCTAGGACACAAGTGTCCTTTTTTAAAAAAATATGTATTTTATTGATTTTTTTTACAGAGAGGAAAGGAGAGGGAGTTAGAAACATCAATGAGAGAGAGACATCAATCAGCTGCCTCCTGCACACCCTCTACTGGGGATGTGCCTGAAACCAAGGTACATACCTTGACTGGAATCGAATAGGGACGTCCACAGGCCAATGCTCTACCCACTGAGCCAAACCGGTTAGGTCCACAGGTGTCCTCTTAAAGGCTCACACACAGACACTCTCTTGCAGGAACTCACCCTGGGCTCTGGCAGAGGGACAGCAGTTCTGGGGGAGGTGGGCATCAGAGACATACAGAGAGAAAGTGAGTTGTATGATTCAGGGCGAGAGTTGGATGATGGCTGCCATTGTTCCCATGATAAGGTCTCCTCCCACACTCTCAATTCTGCATCTGCATTAGCCTGGTGAACTCCATGTGCTCCACCCTGAGGACTTCCTGAGACTCCCTCCCACCCAACTCCTGCACTGCCCGAGGCTCTTTTAGTGGGAAGCAGCCAGCCTTGGCATGAGTGACAGCTTTTTAATCCAAATTAGAAGAGAAAGTTTATTTAGGAAGTTACAGAGGTAGTTAAAAGTGAGCCAGTTGGCTGTGTAAGCTCAGAAAACAAGTTATAGAAGCAAAAGAAGGGTCCTTGGAGCTCAGGAGAGAAGACAGCAAAGGTAATGTGCCTGGGGGATAAGAGGGAAAAGGAAAGGAAAGATGCAGTGTGCTCTCAAGAGGGAGAGTGCTGAGCTACAGTTTTTCTTTTTTTTTAAATTGAATCTTTATTATTCAGATTATTATATTTGTTTCTCTTTTTTCCCCTCCATAGCACTCCTCCACCCAACTCCCACCCTTCCCTCTGCCCTTAACTCCCTCGATTGACCTCATCCATAGGTGTATGATTTTTGTCCAGTCTCTCCCTGTACACCTCTCACCCCTTTCCCCCTGAGAATTATCAGTCCACTCCCTTTCTGCTCCTGATTCTATTATATTCACCAGTTTATTCTGTTCATCAGATTTTTAATTCACTTAATTTTTAGATTCACTTGTTGATAGATACGTATTTGTTGTTCATAATTTTTTGTCTTTTACCTTTTTCTTCTTCCTCTTCTAAAAGAGTACCTTTCAGCATTTCATATCATACTGGTTTGGAGTTGATGAACTCCTTTAGCTTTTTCTTATCTGTGAAGCTCTTTATCTGCCCTTCAATTCTGAATGATAGCTTTGCTAGGTAGAGTATTCTTGGTTGTAGGTTCTTGCTATTCATCACCTTGAATATTTCTTGCCACTCACATCTGGCCTGCATCATTTCTGTTGAGAAATCAGCTGACAGTCGTATGGGTCTCCCTTGTAGGTAATTAACTGTTTTTCTCTTGCTTTTAATATTCTCTCTTTGTCTTTTGCTCTTGGTATTTTAATTATGATGTGTCTTGGTGTCGTCCTCTTTGGATTTCTTTTATATGGGGTTCTGTGTGCTTCCTGGACTTGTAAGTCTATTTCTTTTACCAGATGTGGGAAGTTTTCAGTCATTATTTCTTGAAATAGGTTTTCAGTATCTTGCTCTCTCTCTTCTTCTGGCACCCCCACAATTCTGATGTTGGTATGCTTGAGGTTGTCCCAGAGGCTCCTTACATTATCTTCACATTTTTTGGATTCTTTTCTCTTCTTGATTTTCCAGTTGAGTGTTTTCTGCTTCTTTATATTTCAAATTTTTGACTTGATTCTTGCCTTCCTGTAGTCTGCTGTTAGGACTCTGTATAATATTTTTTACTTCAGTCAGTGTATGTTTAATTTCTAATTGGTCCTTTTTCATCTCTAGTTGGTCTTTTTCCATCTCTAGTTGGATCTTTTGCATCTCTAGTTGGTCCTTTTTCATCTGCTCTTGGCTCTCGCTAACTTTATTCAACTTTTCTAAGATATTCTTTTTTTTTTAATATATTTTATTGATTTTTCACAGAGAGGAAGGGAGAGAGATAGAAAGTCAGAAACATCGATGAGAGACATCGATCAGCTGCCTCCTGCACACCCCACAGTGGAGATGTGCCCGCAAGCAAGGTACATGCCCCCGACTGGAATCGAACCTGGGACCCTTCAGTCCGCAAGCCAATGCTCTATCCACTGAGCCAAACCAGTCTCGGCTCTAAGTTATTCTTGAAAAACCTTATAAGCGTGGTTTTGAACTCTATATCCAGTTGTTTGTTTTCCTCCATTTCTTTTGTTTGTGATCCCTTCCCTTGTCTCAGCATTTTCCCTATGCTGGGAGAACTTCTGTGTTGGATTCAGCCTTATGATACCAGACTTGCAAAACCACAGAAGACTCTCTGTTGAGCTTGGGATGGATGGAGTCTCAGGGCTTAAGGGACTGCCTTGCCTTCCAGTCAGCCCCACCCGCTATGGCCCCTGAGTCTCACGTGACTGGGTAATCACTGGAGCGTTCCTTGTGCACATACCCGCTCTCTCGCAATGCCTCTAGACTGCTGCTTTTCCAGCTCCCCTGCGCTCCGGGACCATATGAGTCTGGGTCCCCAGGGTTTCACCTGAAACAGGGGCTTAGTGGAGTCAGAAGTGGCACAGTTGGGAGGGTCTGTCTCCCGCCTTCTTGCGAAAGCCAGCAGCAAAATCAGCAATCAGTCCTCTGCGCAGTGCCGTGCGCGCCACCAGACCTCTGATCTTTTGTGACTCCCCTAAATTTCCGTGCACCTCTCCCTTTTCACAGTCCAAACTCCCCCCTTATGAGTTTCAGCTGGATCTGGGGTTTAGTGTCGTAGGATAAGGGGTTCAATATCTTTAAGAGTCTCCGTTTCCCTCCTGCTAGAGAAAACCAGCCAGGCACTCCGGCACCCGCTCTCTCCGTGCGCTTCTCCGTACCTCAGCTTTTTGCAGCTCCTCTGGGTCTCCATGAGCCCCTCTCTTTCCCTCTAGTTGTAGAATTTCCACTCAGCCAGCTTTCCTGTGGTTCTGGATGATGTCTGTTCTGTCTTTTAGTTATAGTTTTGAAATTGTTGTGGGAGGCAGCAGTGTAGGTGTTTACCTATGCCGCCATCTTGGATTCTCTCTCTACAGTTTTTCTTAAAGAACTACTGACCCCTAGCTCAAGTGACAGAGTGTCAGCCTGCGGACTGAAGGGTCTGGGGTTTGATTCTGGTCAGAGGCACATGCCCAAGTTGTGGGCTCAATCCCCAGTGAGGGGCATGTAGGAGGCAGCCAATCAGTGATTGATGTTTCTGTCTCTCTCTCCCTCTCCCTTCTTCTTGGAAATCAATGAAAAATGTTATTTTAAAAAACCACAATAACTCTTGAGGAGCCCTAGCGGGTTTGGCTCAGTGGCTAGAGCATCCGCCTGCAGACTGAAAGGTCCAAGGATCGATTCCAGTCAAGGGCATATACCTGGGTTGTGGGCTTGACTTCCATTAGGGGTTGTGCAAGAGGAAGCCAGTCAACCATTATCTCTCATCACTAATGTTTCTATCTCTTTCTCCCTCTCCCTTCCTCTCTGAAATCAATAAAAATATATTTAAAACAAAACAAAACAAAAAAGACTCTATAGGAATTCTGGTCAAGCTCAGGGGGTACAAATGACACAAAGGGAGAAACTGAATTTTGCAGTTTCAGGGTGTGGGCTGAAGGGATGGTCGCCATTCTCCCTGTGTTTAGCCATCCTCCCACATGGCCTAATCGGCATCTGAACTTCACTCATTCCACCCTAAGGACTCCCTGAGACCCTATCCCAACTTCCTCACTGCCAGAGACTATTTTGGCAGCAAGTAGCCAACCTAAGCAAGCTCAGCTGTCTTTCTTAAAAAAGTCTCAAGAAGTTCTGATCAAGCTCAGGGGGTGCCAGAAACACACAGGGAGAAACTGAGTTGTGTGGATTCAGGGTGAGGGCTAGAGGGATGGTTACCATTGTTTCCTTGTTGGAGATCTCCTCCCACAAGGCCAGTGGGCAGGCACGATCATTCCTCTGTTGGCTAAATCTGAATTGAGAGTAGCTTGGTGGACTCCACTCATTCAACTCTGATGACTCCCTGAGTCCCCCACTGCAAAGGTCTCCAGGCCTCCAGCAGGTGGTGGTTGCTTGGGTGCATACTGTGACTTTTGCTGTGTGGTTCAGGCTTAGCACTGGTACCAAATCTGAATCTGTAGTAACTGGTAAATACCATTTGCCCTACCCTGTAGACCAAGCATGTCAAACTCATGGTCCACATTCAGCCCAAACCAATATTTTTGCAGCCCAGCCAATATAATGGTATGTAAGAAATGTTTTAATAAAAATTTCGTAACTTAATTCTTACAATATCCTGTTATACATAATTATTAATAACGAACTACAACGTTCGTTAATGACTGATTACTATAATTGTGTTGCATTCATTTCCCTTACCATGCCTTATGCGTAGGTGCACCATTTCTCTCCACTAATACTAGAGTGGATACTTTAGCAGACGATTGCCACGTCATGAGTCTTGTACTGACTCATTTGGTGTGAGTAACAGGAAATATTTCACTTCCAAAGAACAAGAAAAATAGGTTTATTTGAGTTACTTATTAATTTGTGCAGGTATTCAATTTCTGGTAAGTTAATGTTCAAGAAAAAAATACCAATTTTTATTAAAATGTTCCATTATTTTATGTTAATGATTACTCATTTATTTCAGCCATTTGTATTCAGCATGTCTCTATCGAAATAAACCTACGTTTCTATGAAAATTGTGGCCCACATAAACTTAAACCTTGTTTATTTGACCCGTGTTAGCCTTTGAGTTTGACATGCTTTGTAGACTACCTGAGGCCCTACCTCACACAACTTGCATAGTGCCTAAGGCTCTTTCAGTAGCTGGCAGGTAGCAGCAGGTCTTCCCCCCACTGCCCCAATATATTTTTATTAATTTTAGAGAGAGAAGGAGATGGAGAGAGAGATAGAAACATCAATGATGAGAGAGAATCAAAACAGGAAAAAAAGAAAAAGTAAGATACCTGAATTGGAAAGGAAGAAATAAAACTGTCATTATTTGCAAAAGAAATAATACTATACATAGAGAACTCTAAAGATTCCAAAAACTATTAGATCTGAGAACCGAAGTCAGTAAAGTAGCAGGATAAAAAATAAATATTAAGAAATTGGCCCTAGCCAGTTTAGCTCAGTGGCTAGAGCGTCGGCCTGCAGACTGAAAGGTCCCAGGTTCGAGTCCCATCAAGGGCATGTATCTTGGTTACCAGCATATCCCCAGTGAGAGGTGTGCAGGAGGCAGCTGATTGATGTTTCTCTCTCATCGATGTTTCTAACTCTTCTACCCTCTCCCTTCCTCTCTGGAAAAAATCAATAAAATATATATTAAAAAAGAAAAGAAATTGGTTGCAGCCCAGCTGGTGGGCATAACTCAGTGGTTGAGCATTGACCATGATCCAGGAGATCACTGTTCGATTCCCCGTCAGGGCATATGCCGTGGTTATAAGCTCGATTCCCAGTGTGGGGCATGCAGGAGACAGCCAATTAATAGTTCTCTCTCATAATTGATGTTTCTATCTCTCTTTCCCTCTCCTTTCTTCTCTGAAATCAATAAAAATATATTTTTTAAAAATAAATTGATTGCGCTTTTACACCCCATTATCAAAACATCAGAATAATCCCATTTACAATTGCAACAACAACAACAACAAAAATACCCAGGAATAAAATTAACCAAGGAGGTAAAAATCCTGTTCAGAAAACTATAAGACATTGAAGAAAGAAAATGAAGGAGATACAAATAATTGGAAGCATATACCACAATCATGAATCTTATGAATAGAAAGAATTAACATTGTTAAAATGTCCACACTACCCAAAGCAATCTATAGTTTCAATGCAATCCCTATCAAAATACCAATGATATTTTTCACAGAACTAGAACAATTCTAAAATTTAGATGAACCCACAAAAGACCCCAAATAGCCATAAAAAGAATAAAATCTTACCATTTGTGACAATATGGATAAACCTTGTGGGTATTATGCTTAAGTGAAGTAAATTAGGCAAGGAAAACAAATACCATATGCTTTCACTTATATGTGGAATCTAAAGAACACAATAAACAAACAAACACAAAACAGGAACAGACTCATAGATACAGTCAACATGTTGATGGTTGCCAGGGGGTAGTTGGGTTTGGGGACTGGGTAATACAGGTGATGGATTAAGATATTACAAATTGGTAGTTACAAAATAGTCATGGAAATGTAAAGTATAAGGAATATATTCAATAATATTATAATAACTATATGTGGTACCAGGAGGGTACTGGACTTATCGGAGGGATCACTTCATTAATTTTTATAAATGTCTATACCATATACCTAAACTAATATAAAATAATATTGAGTGTCAATTGTAATTGAAAAAAACCCACACATCATAGAATGATTCATAGAGGAAAGTTTTATCCCAAATCTGTGCTCTCCCCACAAGCAACCACTTAAAAAAATTTTGTTGTACCATTCCAGAATTTTCTTAAGGAAACATATGTTCTTCCTCCCTCCCCAAATATAAAAAAAGTTTAATTTCAGAATACCATCAGTAACTATCTATAGTTACATATGGAACCAGGAATATCACAAAAAGTAATATTCTGGACTTACATTGTAAAAAATAGTTTGACTCCCTCCTCCTTTATCATAAACAAATATTGCATCCTATAGATACACTTCTGCACCTTTCTTCTTTCACTTAACAATACACTAGGCAATTTTTCCCATATGCATACAGCAAAAGCTTTTTTTAAAAAAATATATTTTATTGATTTTTCACAGAGAGGAAGGGAGAGGGATAGAAAGTCAGAAACATTGATGAGAGAGACATTAATCAGCCACCTCCTGCACACCCCACACTGGAGATGTGCCCGCAAGCAAGGTACATGCCCCAGACCGGAATCGAACCCAGGACTTTTCAGTCCGCAGGCCAACGCTCTAGCCACTGAGTCAAACCGGTCTCCACAACAGCAAAAGCTTTTTCATTCATTTCTATCAAGTTAAACCTCATTGGGTGGGTGTGCCATAATTTATTTAATTGGTCCCTCCCTTAGTGAGACAGTTTAGTTATTTCCTAGACAAAGCCAGCCTGCCTTCCCTGACTGAGAGGCTGACCAAGCTGTCAGAAAGGGGCTTATAAAAGAAGAGGGGGTGGTGGCGGTGAGGAACCACTCTACGTTCTCAGGTGGGCCGAGGACAGAGGTAAGAGGGGGGAAAGTGGGAATGGAAGATAGCAGTCAAGATTGGGTTTCTCTTGGGAGGCTGGTTTCTCTGCTGACTTTCCTCTGATGTCCCCATGGCCCACTGCTCTGGCTCATGCCCCTTATCTGTTGGCTTTCTAGCTCGAAGCCTGACTTTGCTGGGGAAACTTCTCAAGAAGTTTCCTACTTCCAACTACTTCCAACTCCCACAGCACCTGATCCAGGACCATGAGCCATAACTGAACAACTGAGTGGCCTTCACCTGGCCTCAGGACAATTTCCCTGTCTGCCCCACTGGCAGTTTCTGGGCACCTAAAAGCCTCTAGGTGACCAAGAGTGGCAGGTGCCCCTTTCTTTTACTCCCCCACCCCATTGGCAGGCCATGCCCTGTGGTTTCTCTTGAGCAGATTTGAGAGGATTTGCCAAACTGGCAGAGATTTCCCATTGTGGACAAAATACTGGCTGGTGAAATCAGGAAGAGATCCAGAGCAAGCTAATATTGAGGTGCCCTCAATTGAGGATGGGGTGGGGAGAGGAATCACCACCTCTGGCCTAGACCTCTACCTGCCCCTCATTGCTTGGCTTAGCTGCTCTGTGGGATAAACTGGGTGGGTAGAAGATCTAGGCTTGGGAGGAAGACAAGAAATATGACCAAGATTCTTATGGTTGCTGCCTCTCAGGCCTTGTGAATCTCTGACCGTGGCTTTCTGGCAGGAACAGATAGACATGGCCTGGAAGATCACACAGTTGCTGCTTCTAGCTTCGGTGACTGCTATGTTGGGTGCTCTGCCCAGGACTCAACAGGGCAGGACGGATCTGCTCAATGTCTGCATGGATGCCAAGCACCACAAGACAAAGCCAAGCCCTGAGGAGAAGCTTCATGGCCAGGTGAGGGTGGAGTGGGGAAAGAAAGGGAAGAACTAGGATGATAGGAAGATCAACTTTGAGGGGGATGATAAAGGCAGGAGTATGGCTAAGGTGAAACTGAGAGTCTCCTCAGGGGCCACCAAATCTACAACGGGGGTGGGGAGGTGGGGGAGAACCTACAATGGCCAAGTGCTTTCCTCACATCTTATCAGTGAATATGCCCAAATGTCCTACTTGGTTGGTGGGGATGGGTCTTTACTGAAACAAATGAAGAAATAGGCTCAGAGAGAGCACAAATACCTGTGGAAATTGAGGGGCTACTCTTTAGCAGGGGCTAGGAGAGAGACAGGTAGTAAGTTTCTCAGCCTTCGTTATGTGCCAGCGCAGAGCTCAGAGATAAGATAGAAGCGGGGACGGGTTTCTCACATTCACTAGGAAGCACATATATATAAACAGGTCAGGTCCCCCACCCTATTAGGTTCTGAAGAGAACAGTGACAAATCAGATGTGCTTGGCCTTGGAGGCTGAGTAAGAGTTTTCCAGGAAGATAAAGCAGGAAGGGGCTGCCTAGAAGAGGACAGCATGTACACAGGTTGAAGGGTGACAGCACAAACAATGGAAGTCTTGTGGGGCCAGCGACTACAGAAAAGGAGAGGTGAGACCAGGGTCCCCATTTCACAGATAAGGCCCCTGAAAGCAGTTCAGGAAGTCTGAGTTCAAAGTTGAACTCCAGGCTCATGAGAGATGCCGGTATTTCATTCCTTCTGGTCTCCAACTCTGCTCCCCACAAGGTTTCACGTTGCTAGAGGGCTGGGGATGTTCTCCGGGAAAGACTGTGGCATGGACTCATTCCAGGGACCTGAAGTGGGAGGAGGAAGCCCAGCAGCCCCATGACTCCTGAGTCATATCCAACCTTTCATTGCTTTATGTGTGTACGTGGTGAAATACGGGGTGTCCTCAAAAAATGTATACACACTTTAACAGCTGATAGCTCAATTTTGAATATGAACATTGTCCTTATAATTATTCAAAGTGTGTATATATATATATTTGGGAAACCCGTATGCATAACATAAAATTTGCCATTTTAAGCATTTCAAAGTGTACAGTCCAGTGGCATTAAATACATTCACAATGTTGTGCAACCATCGCTACCACCTATCTCCAGAACGACTTCATTTTCCCCACCCAGAAGTCAGTACCCACCATGTTATTTTTTAGAACTTTTTAAGTTATTTTTAAGAACTCTCTGAAGTCCAAGCTGGTTTGGCTCAGTGGATAGAGCATCAGCTTGTGGACTGAAGGGTCTCAGGATTGATTCCAGTCAGGGGCATATGCCTGAGTTACAGGCTTAATCCCCTATAGGGGACGTGCAAGAGGCAAACTATCAATGATTTTCATTATTGATGTTTCAATCTCTCTCCCTCTCCCTCCCTCTCCCTCCCTCTCTGAAATACTTCCTCTTTGCCAAGAAATGGTGCAGACACAGACCTTTGAAGGAGAAAAATGATTGTAATTCTAAGGGGCATGGGCTATATGGGAGTAGCTATTTTTGTTGAACCCCTACACTGAGTTAGGAAATGCTTTTCATAATATTAATTAACTCTTTTGAAGACAGATACCACTGACCTTAACTGGTAGGTCAGGATGAGGTGCATGGTGTCTTCTAGGGTGACCAAAAGTTGGAGCATTTGAGGAAGAACATGGGTGAAGTTGGGGAGGCCTGAAAGCATGGTCTGTGTCAGTGCACTAGGTGTGGGCTAGGTTGTTGGAAAGCAGTAGTTTTGGCCCTACCCCTATGGATTTTTCTTAGTTATTCCTGAGTGCCCAGACCAATAGCATATCCCCTCTTGCTTGACTGTGGGTACTAGAGTTCATCTTAGAGAGTTGAAGCAATTGGTCCATGATCATTCAGCTCTTGAATCCCAACCTAGAGTGACTTAAATATATATATATATATATATACATATATATATATATATATATACACACACACACACACACACACACACACACACCAAGTGGCCAGATTATTATGATCTCTGAATGCATAATAATCTGGCCACTCAATATTTACATACACACACACACACACACACACACACATATGTATATATATGTGTGTGTGTGTGCGTGTATATATATATACATATATATATATTTATATTTATATATGAGGTCTGGTGCATGCATTCATGCATGGGTGGGGTCCGACCAATCTGGCCAGGGGGAGGGGACAGGGGCGGTTGGCTGGCTTGCCTGCTGGTCAAACTCCTGGTCAAGGGGACAATTTGTATATTAGCCTTTTATTATATAGGATACGCATTGAGTGGCCAGATTATTATGCGTTCAGAGATCATAATAATCTGGCCACTCAGTATATATATGCTTCTCTTTTGACTTTTAGATAGAGAGGAACAGAGAGGGATAGAGAGATAGAAACATCAATAAGAAAGAAAAATCACTGATTGGCTGCCTCCTCATGGCCTCCAGTGGGGATTGTGCCCTGACTGGGAATCGAACTGGTGACCTCTTGGTTCATGGGTCAACATTCAACCACCAAACCATACTGGCCAAACTAGAGTGATTTCTAAAGAGAAACCTCCACCACTTCTACCATTTTACGTGCCTTGAATTTAGTAAATTCTTTAGGATAGCCTCCCACATTTAGTTAGACCAATATTCAGGCCCATGTGCTGACCATTAGCCCTCTTTCCTGAACCTATCTGGAAGCCCCAAGCCTGGGGTTCCAAACCCCAGGACAGCCAAACCAGCCCCCTTCACATCCACCTTCTATCACAACATGGATTAGGCTCCTGTCCTGAATCTTAACCCCACCAT
>PVJN01032407.1:0-24177 GCA_004026805.1 Lasiurus borealis | reverse complement strand
CAACTCTCTAAGCTAAGTGCTATTACATCCACTGTACAAAAGAAGCTCAGGAAGGTCAAGTACATTCTCCAAGGCCGTGCAGCTGGGAAACAGTAGAGCTGCAATTCAACTGTATTTTTCTCTGGCACCAAATTTCCTTAGATCTCTTTGGAATCTTTTTTTTTTTTTAATACATAAACCACAGCAAAATGGGCACATGAGCCAACAAAACCATTTTTGAATGCTTGTGTCTTTCCCTGGCTCAATATGCTGTTACTAGTGGCCCAGTACACAAAATTCGTGCAGGGGGAGAGGGGCAGTATCCCTCAGCCTGGCCTGCACCCTCTCCAATCTGGGACCCCTCAGGGGATGTCCCACTGCTGGTTTAAGCCCCATCCCAAACCAGCAGTCGGACATCCCTCTCACAAT
Organism: Lasiurus borealis; assembly: GCA_004026805.1. Lineage (NCBI taxonomy): Eukaryota > Metazoa > Chordata > Mammalia > Chiroptera > Vespertilionidae > Lasiurus > Lasiurus borealis. The sequence goes on along the minus strand of PVJN01032407.1, from coordinate 23,769 downwards.
CCGGGACCACTGACTCCTAACTGCTCACCTGCCTGGCTGCCTGCCTGATCACCCCTAACCACTCTGCCTGCCAGCCTGCTTGCCCCCAATTGCTCCCCCTGCCAGCTTGATCACCCCTAACTGCCCTCCCCTCCTGGCCTGATTGCCCCGTATCTACCTCAGCCCCACCACCATGACTTTGTCCGGAAGGTCTTCCAGAAGGTCTCCTGGTCTCATTAGCATATTACCCTTTGATTAGTATAGATATGGAATAGATTAAGGTAGATAGTTATTCCAACTTATTTGACCATTTACAACAGGTAAAAATATGGACTTGGCAGTTTGTGGTAGACATGAAGAATTCGGTACTAGTCCCTCTGTGTGTTTTATTAGTGATCATTTTAGTGACCATCCTTGACCCGAAGGGACAGACAGTAAGACGGTGACCAGGATAGCTTGCTTCTTCAATAGTTGTGTGATCATCGGCAAGTTTCTGCACCCTCTCTCTGCCTCCGTTCCAACCTCTTTTGTAAAACATGGATAATAGCACCCATCTCCTAGGGTTGTTAAGAGGATAAATGAGTTATATAATGCTCTTAGTAAATTCTGCCTGGATCTCTGTCAAAAAAGAATTTTTTTTTTAATTTGCTCAGGGGTGATGTAATTTTCACAGTAAAAATTAGAAGAAGAAAAAAAAATGAATCATAAAAACTCCAAGTAAAATCAATCTGTTTTCACGCGGACACAGGCTGTTGTCAAGAAAGGGGAGCTGCAGGTCATTTTAGTCGAAACTTTGAGAGTGCAGAACTCGAACTGTGGGCCGCTTGCAAGTTCCTCGTGGGGCAAAATGGACAGCGAAACCCACCCGTATTCGACAGTCCGTTTCTTCTTTGATTTCCATGCGGTGCATCGGTGAAAGTCACCTCTGCTATTACGATGCCAATAACTCTTCTACCGGATGCCCAGCGGGTGCTGAGGGCTCTGCCCGCCACGAGGCCGTCTCTTCCCAGCAAAGACCGCGGCGCAGCCAGAGGTCTCTTTAAATCAGGGGTCAGACGTCTTCCGGTAGCTTCGGGGGCCTTATATTCGGGGGAGGCCTCATGTTCGGGGGAGGACTTATTATCGGGGAGGTCTTATTTTCAGGGGGACGCCTTATATGACAGCGAGATGCAACACTGGAAGTAGGTTTTATTTTCGGGGGATGTCTTACTTTCGGGGAAACACACGCTTGGAGGGCGCATGTTTTGCAAGGCTCCCTCCCGCGTCCTCTGAGGAGGAGCTGACAGAGTCATGAGGGCCCAGACCCGTCAGATCAACAGCCACACGGCCCTAATGTCTAGCAGCTGTGCCCCCTCCCCCGCCCCCAGATGCAGACCCTGAAGCAGGAGGAAGAGGGGACCGGCTGACCCGGGGTCGCCCACCGCCCAGCAGGGATTGCAGCCCGCAGACCTGGAATTTCCAGCCCATCGCCCAGCCTTCAGTCAATCTCCTGGCCGCCTGGCCGTGGAGGGGTGTCCGGTGCCTGGCCTGATGGGGGGCGAATGGACTGCCTGTGCTTCTCTGTCACCATTCCCAGGGGGGCATGGAGACAGCCGGGCCCCCAAGCGTTTCTCGCCCAGGGACCGGGGAGACTCAGCGAGGGAGACGAACTCCGGGAGCACCCTTCCCCAACCCCCCACCCCACCCCACTCAGAGCAGGAGCACTGCCCCGGCCAGGGCTCCCCGCCCGGCCGCCTGGCACTCTGTGCTCTACTGCTGATGGAGGCGTCTGCAGGTGCAGCCTTTGGCCCCCGGAGTTGGGGATCACAGGTGGGGGGACCCCTTCGTCTCAGGCTGCCCCTCTCCCCAGCTCTGAGCTGTGCAAACGGGAACCACACCACCCCCTCCGGAGCCACTGTCTGACATTTCCAAACGCCACTGCTCCTCGGTGTGACTAAGTACAGAGAGCTGGGGTGTGGAGAGGGGAAGGAAGAGGGGGCACCTTCTCTTTGCGCACTCAGTGAGCGAGGGAGCACCGCCAGTTCCGAGTTCTGTCCCCTTTGCCACCAAGCAAGGGGGGTGCCCAGGGGTTTGAGCTCCCATCTTGGCCCAACGCAGTACATCCTCTGCGTCAGGTACAGGACAAGCCGGAAACTTGCACATTTGGGGGGCGCTGTCCCGGGTGGGGCCCCTCCTCCTGCCAGAACCTGAGTGCGCATGGATGTCTGGCAGGAATGGGACTAGCTCTGAGCAAGCACCTCAAGAAGGGAGCTCCCCATGGGTAGCCCTCTTACTTCCTGCTACTTAAAGGGGGGCAGGTCTAAAACACCAGGGGGGCTCACACATGATCTGTGGACGGCCACACCCACACGTGGCCCTTGGTTTTACATTCTGCTGGACTCTTCCCGTGTGTCGTATTCTGGAATATTCTCATGGCATTTTCACTCACTTATAGCTACTAGATTACAAGCACACACACAGCCCACCGTGTGGCCTTGCGTGAGCGTTGGTACGTGTCTACTCTCCTGCTGAGATGATGGGGATCATGGCAGAACAGAGGTCTGGGGATTCTCTCTTGGGCCTTCAAATTTTTAGAAGCACAAAACGACTAATGCACACTATCAATGTGAGCTTAAAGCAGCGGTTCTCAACGTGAGGGTAGTGACCCCTTTGGGGGTCGAACGACCCTTTCACAGGGATCGCCTAAGACCATCGGAAAATGCAGATATTTACATCACGATGCATAACAGTAGCAAAATGTCACGGTTGGGGGTCACCACCACATGAGGAACTGTATGCGAGGGTCGCGGCCTTAGGAAGGTTGAGAACCACTGCCTTAAAGGAACATTCAAAGAGGGGAAGAGGGTGATCAGAAAAAACAGAATGCTGTATAATCACTTCTCTAGCTGCTATAACCCAGAGCCCCCTAAAATCGTGAGTCAGGCGATAAACGTGAGAGGCCGCACTGGGTCAAAGGGCAGGGGTCAGAGGGCCCTGCTGGCAGCACACATGTTGCCAATCTGTGCTTCTTCACGTCACTGGAAGTCAGAGCGGCGTGCACCTGACGGAAGATGGGATTTCGCCCTCAGTGGAAGGCTTGGGGTCCGAATCTGGCAGGGATTGGTGGAGGAGATTGGTGACATCCTAATGGTGGACGTGCAGATTCCAGGGAGTGGACCAAAAAATTCAGGAATAAGAGCATGGACCCAGCCGGTATGGCTCAGTGGATAGAGCGCCCGCCTGCGGGTTCGATTCTGGTCAAAGGCATATTCCTTGGTTGCAGACTCCTCCCCACCCAGGAGGCAACCAATCAATGTGTTCCTCTCACATCAGCGTTTCTCTCTCTCTCTCCCTCTCTCTCTTCTACTTGCCCTGAAAATCAATGGGAAAATATCCTGGAATGAGGGTTAACAACAATAAAGAAAGGGTAGCATGTAAGTTTTGGGACTTTGTCAAGAGACCAATCCCTCTAACAGATTGGGGAGGGCCTTTTGTGGTCACAGCGACGTGACCTCATTGCGTCTCATCATGCCTGCCGCCAGAATCCAGGCCATTGTTTGGCAAGGTCCTTAGGAGACCAACATCGGCTCGCTAGAGTTGGGAAGACAATTGTTTCTTTAGTGAGTAAATTGTGGGTTTGGGTGGGTTTTTTTAACCCTTGGCAGATGTAGAATTAAATATTTAAATGGTGGAATAAATCAAAAAATATATTAAGATTTTAGCTCAACTTGGAAATAATCTGTGTATATTTGCTTTATTGAATATTTGGAATGTTTGAGAGAAATAGGCACATTTCAATACGTAACAGAATGTCATTCTAATTTCACACTTTAATTTAAAATATGAAATTCAGTTCATTAACTTGACTTATGATTCTAGTTGAAAAATAGAGTAGATTATTAGCAAGGTTGTAAACTATACAGAAACAGGTTAGAGGGCTTAGTAGTCATAATATGTATGTTTTCTTTTATTACATTTAAAAGAGCAATGTAGGCACTAGAGAAAATTTTGTGTTTTAATCAAACAGTTGAAGCGTTTAAAAAGTAATTGAGCCCTGGCCATTTTGGCTCAGTGGATAGAGCATCGGCCTGCGGACTGAAGGGTCTTGGGTTCAATTCTGGTCAAGGGCCTATGCCTGGGTTTCGGGCTCAATTCCCAGTGGGGGGTATGCAGGGGGCAGCCAATCAATGATTCTCACTCATCATTGATGTTCCTATCTCTCTTTCCCTCTCCCTTCCTCTCTAAAATCAATAAAAATATATATTAAAGAAATAAAAATGTTAAAAATGTTAAAAATAAAAAGTAATTGAGCCCTGGCCAGTTTGGCTCAACGGATAGAGCATCAGTCTGTGGACCGAAGGATCCCAGGTTCAATTCCAGTCCAGGGCATTTACCTCAGCTGCAGGCTCCTCCCCAGCCTGGGTCCTGGGTCAAGTTCGTGCAGGAGGCGACCAATCAATGTGTTTCTCTCACATCGATATTTCTCTCTGTCCTTCTCTCTTCCACTCTCTCTAAAAATCAATGGAGATGCGGTTTAGGATTTTAAAAAGTAAATTCAATTTAAAAAATTAAAGTAAAAAGTAATTGAGTATATTCCTTTTTAAGTGCACTTTAAAATATTTATGGGAATTCAATTAAGTAGTAAAAGGCTTCTTCAATGTGGTTGTAAAAATGTAGCGGTCTGAGTAGAATTAGAAGATTTGCAAGTTGAACCTCAGCGCTGAAGGTTCAACCTCAAAATGGGGTTTTTGAACTTGTGAATTTTTAATTTTAATGAATCAGGTATTAGTCTTTCAACCCCGAAGCCCCACAAGGACAGGAAAATTCAAATGGAGAATTGCAGCTGTGCGAGGCTGTCAGCTTTTCCCTTTTGGCCGCGAGCTCCTTGGAAGATAAGGGTCAAGTCTCTGAAATGATAATTTTTTTGATTAGTATGGTTTTTCCATCAACCGGTTTCACCTTTTTATCTACTGGATAACCTCCTCTTCCAGTCTGCATTTATACAGCGCAGCCCGGAATATCAAGTTAATATCAGCTTTCTTATTGTACTCCGGTAGCGTTTAGGTGGTCTTAAAGCTAGCTTGTTTCAAAGGCTGGCTCAGAGATTCTGGGAAGGTTCTCTGTGTGTGTGTTTTTCCAGATCCGTTGAGGTGTAATTGACATATAACATGGTGTAAGTTGAAGGTGTACAAGGTAATCATTTGCTATGCGTGTATGTTGTCAAATGATTAACCACAATAGGGCAGTTAGCATATCCATCAGCTCACCTCATTACAAGTGTGTGTGCATGCGTGTGTGTGTGTGTGTGTGTGTACATATGTGTGTGGTAAGAACGTTGAAGGATTACTCTCTGAATAGAGCAACTTTCAAATATAAAATTCAGCCTTGTTAGCTAGGGCCTCCATGCTGGTACCGTAGATCCTCGTGTGAGATCATCAGTGTGTGTCTTGTGCTGGCTTATTCCCCTCAGCATAAAGCCCTTAATGTCTGTCCCTGTTGTCACAAAGCCAAAATGTCCTTCTTTTTTGTGGCTGAATGGTGTTCCATGGCACACTTCTGTCACTTCCGCTGCATGGACACTTGGGTTGTTGGCTTTGCAAACAACGCTGTAATGAAGATGGAGATGCAGCTATCTCACAGGTCATCATTTGACATCTCTTGGATAGCCCAGAAGTGCCATTACTATCTCGTATGCAGTCCTATTTTTCATGTTTTTTTAGGGAAACTTCATATTGCTCTCTATGGCGGCTTCACCAATCACTCCCACCAGTGACGCCCAGGGCAGAGCGGTGGGCTGGGCCTCAGCTCAGGGCGCACTGTGAGCAGGAACGAGGCCTGAGCACTGGTTTCTGGCCGCTCTCCTCCCTTCTCCATTCTGTTCGACCTCCAGGGATCCAGCCGCAGATTTTCTAAGTCACCCCCGGAGGCGAGACCCCCGGGGTCCTCTGGGGAAGCATCCTGCGCTGTTCAGAGGGCTAATGTCCCCCTGGGGCTCCGTTTCTCCCCTCGGTCTGCGCTGTGCTGGCTGGGAGGGCGCTGTGGTCAGAGTGGGGCTGCCCCCTCCTCTTCTAATGGGTCCTTCTCAGCCTCTGGGGTCCGGGGGCCTCAGCCTCCCTCCCAGGGTGTGGGGTTTTCAGGGCGGCGTCTTGTCAATGGTGGCCCCTCTGGGAGGAGGGCTGAAGTCAGGAGTGACTGGAGTCGTCATCTTGATAATGTCATTCCCTCTGGAGAAATATTTTCAGTTCAGTTCACTAGGAATACAATTATTTTTAAAAATATTTTATTGCTAAAACGTGTTTGGCTCAGTGGATAGAGAATCCATCTGCGGACTGAAGGGTCCCAGGTTCCGTTCCAGTCAAGGGCATGTATCTTGGTTGTGGGTGCATCCCCAGTGGGGGGCATGCAGGAGGCAGCTGGTTGATGTCTCTCTCTAATCGATGTTTCTAACTCTCTGTCCCTCTCCTTTCCTCTCTGTGAAAAGTCAATAAAATATATTAAAAAAAAAATATATATATATATATATATATATATATATATATATATGTTTTATTGACTGCTGAGAGAGAAAGGGAGAGGGAGAGAGACATAGAAACATCAACGATGACAGAGAATCATGGATCAGCTGCCTCCTGCACACCCCACACTGGGGACCAAGTCCACAACCCAGGCATGTGCCCTGACCGGGACTCGAACCATGACCTCCAAGTTCATAGGTCAATGCTCAACCACTGAGCCACACGGCCTAGGCTAAATATAACCCTCAATCCTCGAGACACTCCGGTAGAAACATAGAGTCCATGGAGATTATTTCTATCGCGTTCTAAGTCCAGCTCACTATGCCGGCCCGAGCGAAAACTGAGTTCATTTCCCTGCCTTCTCCAATGGCAGGCCGCTCTAGCCAGCGATTCACACAAATTATGTCAGATTTTAAACGATCACTACATGCTGTTGCGCAGCCGAAGAGTTGCTGACTAAGAGGCAGAACCATTCATAGAAGCGAGGTTGCATCTCCAAGAGCAGGACAGACACACTGAAGGTCTCGGCAGGTGGAGGGGCCGACGTGCTCCCTAAAAACTGGGCCCCCTACTAGCCCGTGGCTCCTGACAGCAGATTCTGGGGTGACAGCTCCCCATTAGTTCGCCCAGGCTTCCCTCACCCACCTCCCCTGTGGTCCGGAGCTCCATGCAGGAGGTCCCCAGTCAGATGAGCCTTTGGGAGGAACAGATGGAGTGCGGGCAGCTAAGCAGTCTAATGGGCATCGCCATCATGCCCCGGGCCCAGGAAACGCCGAGCAACTGGCAGAGGCAGCGGCCGGGCCTGGCCCGAAGGCAGGGTCACAGCGGTCAGCAGGGCGCGGCTGGAGCAGAACCGCAGGAAGTGTGCGGGGCCCGGCAGCTGCTCGTGCCAGGCAGGTGGGACAGCTGCGATGAATGGGCCACAGAGCCACCTCAAAGGCGCACTGTGCCCCGCCTCACACACATGGCCTCGCCGTGGACAGCTGAGCCACAGCAGCAGCAGCGGCGTCGGCAGCAGGAGCCGTAAACAGCGCGCTGACCCCGGCCCCGGGAGGGCGGGCAGAATGGATCCCCATTGTGCGGACGGGCCAGCAGGCAGCCTTGCCCGAAGCTGTCCGCAGCAGCTGCCACCACCAGCCCGGCGGCGTGCTCTGTATGTGGGAATCGCGGGAGGTGCCTTCTGGTCACCCGGGGGGGTCCTCTCTGAGCCCAGGCAGGAGAGGGGCGTCTCCAGCCCCCCACAGTGTGTCTGTAACGAGGATCCCGGCCACTCAGCTGTGGTCCTCCCTGACACGACTCCAAAGTGATGCTTCTCAACCTTCCTAACGCCACGTCCCTTTAATGCAGCTCCTCGTGTTGCGGTGACCCCCAACCATAAAATTATTTCCGTTGCTACAACATGAGGAGCGGCATTAAAGGGACGTGGCATTGGGAAGGTTGAAAACCACTGTTCTCAGGCCGCCTGGCTCTGTGTCGCTGCTGACGACCTCGGGCAGGGCTCTAGCGATGGCAGCTGCCAGCTCAGGTCCAGAGAGGCTGGCATGTGCCCTCCCTGAGCTCTCCCACGGTCTCGTCCACCCAACTGCATTCTTGCTTCTGTCCCCACAGTCAGTGTCTCTGCGGGGACTGAACAGCAGACAGAGCCATGCTATTTATTCCCTCTTCCTGTCTCACGGGGGATGGGGAGTCGGTGGGAATAAGACATCACGGGAGCCTGCCACCAAAGTCTGACTTGGCACTTTATGGGTTCTCTCCAAGTGGCTTCGCACCCTGCCTCTTGTCCCCGCGTTATTGATAAAACGCTCACAGCTCTGGGCCCTGATGCTGGACCGGCTGGAAGGCTCGCTGGTCTCCTCCGGGCCCAGCAGACAATCTCCCTCATCCTCCGCGGATGTCCTGCCCCGACGTCATCACCAAGGGTGCCAACTGCGGTTTAGGACATATTTCTGAGGCTGAAGAATTTTCTTCTTCTTTTTTTTTTTATGTTTTGATGGTACAGGGGAACCTCATTTATCGAATGTGTCCCATCTCAACCAACTCACTTCTCAACCTGAGAACCCCTTCATTCTGATTCCTTTAGGGCAGTGGTTCTCAACCTGTGGGTCGTGACCTGTCTTCCGATGGTCTTAGGCTCTACAGCAGTGACCCACAGGTTGAGAACCACTAGCAGGGCCGCCTAAGACCATCAGAAAACACAGATATTTACATTACGATTCACCACAGCACGAGGAACTGTATTAAATGGTCGCAGCATTAGAAAGGTTGAGAACCACTGCTCTAGGGCCAGTCACATGTCTCTCAGGGAACAAATGAAGGAGAAGATGCTCCAATATGAGTCAGTTCACCACTCATATTCGTCTCAGGCTATTATGCTATGAATTTTTTCCTGCTTTTTTGTTTTTTATCTGTTACTGCTCTCTGGTTTGTTAAATATTCATTTTTACAATACACTCCTTTTCCTCATTGTTAAATTTTCATTTCATGTCTTTTTCATTTTTAAAGTGTTTATTTTAAACAGTATAGGCAGAATTATACAATATTTGTCTTTTTGGTTACCTTTTCATCCAGCCTAATGTTCTTGAGGTTCATTCATGTTGTAGCATGTATCAGAATCCCCTTCCTTTTCATGGCTGAGTAATATTCCACCGTGTGTGTGCACCACGTTTTGTTCATCCATTCATCTGTCATGGATACATGGGTAGTTTCCCCCCTTCGTCTGTTGTGAATAATGTTTCTATGTCTGATTGCTTTTTGAGGATCAACAGTTCAGTTCTAACTGGAAACAAAGGTATCTGTGTCAGATCCCGAGAACTTTCTGAGAAGTTTTAACCTAATGCAAAGTATTCAGAGTCTTGGGTATATGCAAGTGCCTATTAACTTAGCTCTCTACAAACTTCAATTTCAAGAACTAGGAAAACATTCAAAGAACACCGCAGAATTTATATCGAGGATGATTAGTTCCAGTCTCACACTCCTGTGACATTTAGATGTACCCAATGCTGTAACATGTGACATACAGACATTACCCATAGTCCCAGAGTGTTTTACATGACAGTGGGTTGGAGGGAATCATTGTTTTGGTACAAAAATCCAATTTTTTGCATGAATTATGATTTGCCATATTGTGTCCTCAGCTTTGCATTATGTGATAGTTGAAATCCACATCAGATATAAAATACATATTCATCTTTAGATATTATCAGAGTAAAAAAAATAACCAACTTTATCAATAATAATTTTTCTTTTAGTTGGAGTCATTAGATAAGAAAAGTTATTGTTATTGTGATAACTATATATGATGTCGAGGTGGGTACTAGACTTAGAGAAGTGATCGCTCCATGAGTTATATGATTATCTAATCACTATGTTATACACCTGAAACTAATATAACATTGTATGCCAACTCTAATAGAAACCTTAAGTGAAAAATTATTTTCTAAATGTAGAAATTTTCTTCTCTGAAGTCATATCAGATTCCATAAAGGTGATTCGTTCACATTTTTGTCTACCTTCTTTTTATCTTTTCTTTTTTTCAAACACATTTTTATTGATTTCAGAGAGAGGTTGAGGGAGAGAGGGATAGAAACATCAATGATGAGAGAAAATCATTGATTGGCTGCCTCCTGCACACCCTCCACTGAGGATTGAGCCCACATCCTGGACATGTGCCTTGACCAGGAATCGAACTATGGCCTCCTGGTTCAGAGGTCCATGCTCAACCACTGAGCTATTCCGGCCGGGCCTTGTGTACCTTCTTAATCTGCCTTCTCTCCATCTCCTTCCCTCTTTCCCTTCTGCATCCTGCACTTCTAGCAACTGGGAAGCTGTCTGTATTTGCCCGATCCCCTTTCCCGCCTATAACTCTCCTCGTCTGGGAGAGATGGGCATATCTGAGGCTCATTCAAAGTCAGGACTACAGTCTAGGGGAGTTTTTGCTGAGCTCCAGTCAAAGAAAACTTCCCTCCAGGAAGGAAATGCAGAGTTTTCTTAGCAGTCTGCAACTTCAGGCCCACTGGGTGCATGGCTCTTGCTGGAAATTCAGCAAACTGTGCAGCAGACAATAAAAATTCGCTGCAAGTGGTGAAATGAGGTAGTGGGTTCTCACTTTTCCTGTTAGTTTAGCGAGCTGAAGACAAAACCTGTTACAAATTGTCTGTCTCCCTGGGGAGGACGGTGACCTGTCAGGGCCCTGCAAACCTTCATGCGCTGGGATGGGCAGTGAGCAGGTGGGCAGCACGTGAGAGTGGGGAAGCGGGTTGGAGATGAACAAGGCCAGTGATATCCAGAATAGGGATCTAATTCGGAAGCTCTGCCTAATTTGGAATTCACAATTCTGGCCCAAATTCAAGGTCATCAGTCATGCATTCCCTACCCTGTGCCTAAACCCAGGCCTGTCCCCTCTCCATACTCCTGGCCCTGACCCCATATAATATAATCACATGCAATAGCTCATCATCAGACCCAATTTCACTCCATGAGAAAGTTAGGTTAGTTTCAGACCCAATTTCACCCACGAGGAAACGAAGGCATGACGAGATTGGCATACCTGTGGGCACACAGCTCATGAAAGGTCACGGTACAATCCACGCCAGGTAGACTCACTCCAGAGCCAACTCTTCCGATCCATGACTTTCATAGTGTTGGGGCCTGGCCTCCATGACTTGTTACTTTACAGTTTAAGGGCCATTAGCAATGGCCCCTGGGTGTCCTGCAAACTGCAGGGCATTCACCAGCTCCTAGCTTCAGGTTTTCTGGTCCTTTCTCTGATGCCTTCACCCTTCATGTTGATATCCTCCAAGTCCCTGTGACATAACGAACCTATTCAGCAGAGTTTGCTAACGTTTGCTTGATGCCAACTCAGCTGGTGTCTGTCTTTGCAAGTTGTCTCGTTCCTGGGGACCTCCTCTCAGTCAATGAGCCCTGACGGAATTCTTGCTACGTGGAGCACCCCATGTGGGTGCTGGGAAGGGGACCCCCCTGGGTCAACCCTGTCGGCCCTCACTCGCTCCAGCGCTGGGCACAGTGTTTCTTGAATGAGTGACTCTCTCATTCTAGAGGTCACCTAAAAAGGTCAGACATGCAGCTGAATGGAGCACGTGGGATGAGCAAAACCACACTTCTCAGAAGGGGAGAAAATGCGAGAACTTACTTGACCCCCAAAGTCCTTTTCCTTGGCTCGCTCCCAAGACTGGGCTGTAACCAGAATGGACAGCTTATACCTTGCCCCTCAGTCTCCTTCCCTGCCCATCAGCCTGGACCATCACATTGAAAAACCAGCCGCAAAACCACTGAATTCTCACCACGCTCTTCACGCACCGAGTGTGCTCACCTGTGGAATAACGAAAGGACCGGCCCGAAAGCTTAGTTCCCTGAGCTCACTTACCGGAGCTTGGTGGAAGCCTTTTGTGCGTACGTGTGCACACGTGCATGTATGTGTGTGCTCACATGCACGAGTGTGCTTCTGAAGCAGGGACAAGGCCAAGACCGGTTTGGCTCAATGGATAGAGCGTCAGCCTGCGGACTGAAAGGTCCCAGGTTCGATTCCGGTCAAGGGCATGTATCCTGGTTGCGCGCACATCCCCAGTAGAAGGTGTGTAGGAGGCAGCTGATCCATGTTTCTCTCTCATCAATGTTTCTAACTCTCTATCCCTCTCTCTTCCTCTCTGTAAAAAAAAATCAATAAAATATGTTTTTAAAGCAGGGACAAGGAAGTTATTATGAGCTCATCTTTGCCTTCCACCTACGAAAGCAAGTGATTCTGTCTCTTCCTGGAGTTGGAGAGAGAAACGCGCGTCAAGGTTAAGGGCAGCCCTTTGCCCTAGCGCTTTGTGGGTGGCCCGAGGTGGGACCGTGACCCAAGGCCTCCCCAAAACCCAGGGGATAAGCAGGAAGGTTGGAGGCCTCAGCTGCACTTAAGTCCAAGGCCCTCCAGAAAGAGGCCTCAGACACATATTTCTTCCTCGGTTCGTTAAGCGTGGACAGGGGATTGACGGGAAAATGTGCGGCCATTGTCCATTTTTTCTTACCTAAGGCCGTGGCGCAGGAATGTGGAGGGAGCGGGCCATCCGTAAACAGTCTGGCCCTGGCTTACCAGAGACCATCCCTCTCACAGTCACCGCTTTGGCCTGTGCTAAAAATGACAGTGCCGTCCAGTGTTGATGGTTCCAGGGAGGCTCTTCATGCCTGGTCACAGCAATTGGACCGCTGGCGGGTGGTCCCCGCTCCTGGCTGTCTTCATTATCGTCGCACTGTGCTGCGCGCGGCCCGCTGCCCTTTGCAGCTCTCCGGCATTGTAAAACCTTCCGTGCCCCGGTGCCCTGAAGGGGCTTGACATTCATATTCATATATCTCGCTGGCGTGGCGGCAGAATCGCTATTCTTGAGATCCTCATCCTTTGTGCATTCAAGGTCACACCCCATCTAAGTGGGAATGGCAATGGACCCTGAGAACGTCAAGCCGTCGTAACTCAACTCCGCGGCCCAGCTGTCTCCTGGGCGCTTACAGCTCCCTGCCTGTTGATGCAAAGTCAAAGCGAAACCCGGAATAAGCTGGTGAAACGCAGATGTTGAAGTTTTTGCATCAGCAACTTGAAAACGTTTACTTTGGGGAGTATCTCCCTTTAAATGTGTGTGTGTGTGTGTGTGTGTGTGTGTCCTTGCGATGTGGCATTTGTAAACAAAAGTGGGCTTGCCTGCGTCTGAAACCTGGGCCTCACACCCAACTCCTTTCCCCGCTGTCTACAGTGGGTCATGGATCCTGGTCCATCCCATTGATGAAGCATCTCTCAATCTCACACCGTCACCCTCATCCTAAACCCCCAATCATGGTCTTCTTTCGTCTGACTCTGTAATGTTACCAGAATGATTGTCTAGACCAGTGGTTCTCGATCTTTCTAATGCCGCGACCCTTTAATACAGTTGCTCACGTTGTGGTGACCCCCAACCATAAAATTATTTTCGTTGCTACTTCATAACTGTAATTTTGCTACTGTTATGAACTCTAATGTAAATATCTGATGTGCAGGATGTATTTTCATTGTTACAAATTGAACATAAAGCATAGTGATTAATCACAAAAACAGTATGTAATTATATATTGTGAAATATTTATTTCTAATTACAAATAAATGAAATTTTGTCTTGAATCGTGGTGTAGCATGGGCAACAGTCTTCATATAACAACAGTAAACTACATTTTGCTACACCGATGAGCCGTGTGTTGGTTCCTAAGACCATGGGAAATAGGTGTTTTACAATAGTCTTAGGCGACCCCTGTGAAAGGGTCATTCGACCCCCAAAGGGGTCGAGACCCACAGGTTGAGAACCACTGGTCTAGATGAAAAGCCTGAATGAGCCAGGTTTCCCCCAGAGATGAATGAAAGAATGAGCGTCTCTAGTAGAGCCTAGAAGGACCTTTCTTGCTGTGCCCCTGCCAATCAGCTCCTCCAGGTGCCCACGGGCACCCTTCCCTCCAGCCAGATCTCTGGAAGGGCCTCCTCACTCCCTCACACATCCCAGTCCAGCATCTGCTCTTTCAGGGCCCGGATTTCATGTCCTTCTCCTCTGCTCTTGGCTGAGTTGTTTCTCCTGGAACACTCAGCATAAGCATCTTTATCTTTACCCTGACCCGCACCCCTACATGCTTCCCAGACAGCATGGCCCTCAAAACTGTCATTATTGCTTTGCTGGCCTGTGGTTCTCACCACCATGCACTCTCTGACAACAGGAAGCGTATCTTCTCTTTCTCAGGGTCCCCAGCGATTCCACAAGGTTGGCCTACAGGGAACGGACAAGTGATGGTTGAATGAATAGCAAGAAAGTCCTGCTGAATGTCAAAGGGGTGGCACACATCAAGAGTTAGAGTAGCTGAAACTTGTTTAGCTCAGTGGATAGAGGGTCAGCCTGCAGACTGAAGGGTCCCAGGTTCGATTCCGGTCAAGGACATGTACTTTGGTTGTGGCCACATCCCCAGTAGGGGGTGTGCAGGAGGTGGCTGATCGATGTTTCTCTCTCATTGATGTTTCTAATTGTCTATCCCTCTCCCTTCCTCTCTGTAAAAAATCAATAAAATATATTTGAAAAAAAAAGAGTCAGAGTAATAAGTACATTCTTATCATCCCTTGATGGTACATGAGGAGCAATGATGTTACACACAGGAGGTTAGGAGAGAGGCTCGTGGGAGGACCGTGGTACCGCAAGGCGGAGGGCACGTGTGGCTCCCCTCTGTGGTCCCAGGCACATTTGGTTGAGGGGTTTGCTTGCTTTTCTCGTTAGCTGACCATTTCCTCCTAAGGAGATGAGCTGAAGCATCAGGTTTCTTCTCTCCCCCAAGGCCACCGATGAGAATTTCCTACCAAATGGCACAATGAGTCCGGAGACCCCCAACACCGGGCGGAAATGGTATACCCAGGGCTTATTTTTTTTTTTAATCGAACTCCCCAGCGCTCATGGAGGTGTTCTCCTCCGTTGCCTTGTGAAAATCAGAAGGCGTTCCTCTCCGCTCTCTGAGGTGAGTTTGAGGGTGAGTTGGATGGAAGAGGCAGGAGGAGGTGGAGTTTCCCAAGGCCCAAATGGCCTTTTCCCTCTGCGCTCCCCACATTGCGCTCAGGGCTCCCCGGTGACCTGCAGGCAGCTTCCTGGTGGCCTCCTTCCGGTCTCTAGGTGGCCTCGTTTCAGTGTCAGATGGAAGTTTGCAAGCTTATTGGAGCGATTTCCCACAATTGAAGTAAGTACTGTCAGTGGCTTAGGAACTTGAGTACAATGTGAACTCCTGGCCACCTCCCTACATGCCCCATACCCGGCGTTCGTTTCATAGACTAACAAGAAGGGATACGCATGGTTCTTGAACAGCTGCCAGCTCCCCAGAAAGGCCCAGGTACACCGGAAATGCCTTAAAGGGGCCCCTCCTCCTGCTGTCCAGAGTGGTCTTCCTTCAGAGCGAGGCCACAGACCTGCTCTTCCCCTCTGCACCCAGACTCAGGACTCTCCCAAAGATGCCCCTCCCCACCCCCCACCCCCCACCCCCGGCCCAGGGCACCTTCCTTGGATTCAGTGGTGAAACATGAAAGAATCCGGCAGTTTGGTTTAAAGGCCAAGGATCTGAGCTACCAAGTCTCCTTGCAGAGCATTGTGCTCGCTCCCGTGTGGTAAGCAGGCTCTGACTCACTTCCCCTCCCAGATAGGATTTCCTCCTGCCCCGGCGCCCTGTGCAAAGGGATTCTTCGCATGCCTTTGTCATGACCCTTGCTTCTTCAGTTGGAATTTCTCAATGTTCTCAGCCTTCCTGAAGGTGTTTCTAGCCACATGACACCACCTCCACGGCTTCTGGAATTATCCATGCTGACCTCGCCCCCTAGGGGGAGGGGAGAAGGAGGGAGGTCCCTGAGGATTACTCACTCAGTGCCTCCATGGGTGTCACTGTCTCACCATCTCAGAACTCGTGCTCCCCCTGGCCCTCCCCACATCGCAGGCAGGCAGGCCTGGGGCAGCCCCACCCCGTGCAGAGTCCTGCCTCCCGAAGACACCGCAGCAATATCTCGTGTCAGTCAGCACAAAAGCTGCACTTGGAAAAGCAAGCCCACCCAATGGATAAAGGTTCATGGGAATGTACTCAGCCTGATCGTGTCCTTTAAGCATTCTCACGTGACCAATGCCAAGTTCAACTGTGAGACCTCACTAAAGTCTCTCAAAGAGTCGTCGCTACCCTCCAAACACCTGTTCTTACTAATTTATCATCGGGAAACACAAAAGATCTCATTATACATACAAACATCTACCTATGATTTAATCATATTTCACCCTAAGTATCAAAGAGTGGTCTACTGAGTGTTGTTGTGGTTTTTTTTGTGTTTTTTTTTTTTATGTTTTCACTAATGTGAGATTTACTGATGAGAATTATATCACTAAAGAAATATGTTTCTCTTATTAAGCCATAAAGCACTTCTCTGTGATAGGTGGGAAGAAACTTAAGCTTAGCTTTTGGTCTCTCAGACATCTTATATTCTAATTAAGGAAGACAGCGAGGAACCCTGAAAAACAAACAAGCGTGCAGGTACTTCTGGGTGCCCTGAGATAAAACGGGACATTCTAAGAGAGAGCACCTGGAAGGTGGGCATGGTTTGAGCAAGCGAGTGAGGAAGTCTCTCCAAGAAGGGCCATTGGAGCTGAGGCCCGAATGAGAGGGAGGTCGCACACAGGAGTCCGAGGGACAAGTACTCCAAACTGTGAGGACAGCAGGTGCAGTGGTCTCAAGAGAAGGATGCTTGTGAGGCTGGAAGGACCACGAGGCTGGGGTAGAGACAGCAGCCCAGAGAATGGGTCCCGGGGAGGTTAGAGAGGAAGGCAGCATCCAGACCACGGTGGCCACTTTTCTTTTTTTATTATTATATATTTTATTGATTTTTCACAGAGAGGAAGGGAGAGGGATAGAGAGTTAGAAACATTGATGATAAAGAGACATCGATCAGCCGCTTCTAGCACGCCCCCGACTGGGGATGTGCCCGCAACCAAGTACATGCCCTTGACCGGAATGGAACCTGGGACCTGTCAGTCTGCAGACCGATGCTCTATCCACTGAGCCAAACCAGTTTCGGCACGGTGGCCACTTTAACTTTCATTTTTAAGCATAATTGACAGACATCAAAGAGCTTGAGGCAAGAGAGCGGCATCATCTGATTGATGCTTTAGAAAAATCACTTCCTCTGCCCTGTGCGAGGTGGCCAGCAGGGGGCAAGAAGAGAGACAGGAGACAATCCAAATGAGACACGATGGGACCTTGGACAATAGTTGTAGCCGTTGAGATGGTGACACAGTCAGTTTGGGGGATGTATTTTAGAAGCAGCACCAATGGGACTTACAATGGGTTGGATGTAAATTTTGTAGAAAATTTAAAAAAATCAATAATGACTCCAATTGTGATGTCATAAACTGTCCTAAACTGCAAGAGGGGAGCTTAGCAGTGAGGGAACAGAGTGGCCTGAGGGGAGGGAGAAATCAAGAGTGTCGGGTTAGCACTGTCGATGGTGAGGTGCCTGTTTGCTCTCTGAGTGAGGATGTTAAGTAGGCAGATGAACATCGGAATCTGGAGCTTTGAGGATTGTCAGAGCTGGATACATAAACACAAGAGTCTAAACTTAAGTCTTAAATTCATGAGACTGGATAAGGTTGCCTTGGAAGAATGTAGATAAATTAGAAAGTCCTGGGTCACCCCAACATAGAAAAGTTGAGGACAGGAGCCATCAGAGGAATGTAGCCCAGAGCCAATGAGGTAAGAGGACACCAAGCTAACACGCTGTCCTAGAAGCCCAGGGGGAAAGTATGTCAGAAGGAGGGGTGACAACCCATACCCAGTGCTGCTGAGAGATCTGGAAGGAGGAGGTCAGAGAACTGACCCATGGCTTTGGCATTGGTTACCTTGGACAAAGCCATTCCAGTGGAATGGAGGGGACAAAATTTTGATTGGACTTGTTTTAGGAGAGATTGAGAGCTGAGGAAACGAAGACAAAGAGTCATAACAATTATTCAAAGAATTTCCTATAAAGGGAAGCACAGAAAAATTAAACAGAATAGAAAGAGGTATCAAGGAACTCTGTTTTTAACAGAAATGCTATTGATTCTCGCTTGTATGCTGATGGAAATGAGTGTAAGAAATTAAGGAAGAAAGAGAGGTAATCATTGCAAGAGCAAAATCCTTGAGAAGAGCACAGGGATAAGGTTCATAAATAGAAAGAAGTAGGCAGGCATCCATTTAAATATGATTTCAGCTCACTAACTTTCAGCACTTGAGTCCCAGCAAAGAATTGGTGAATAGGTAGGTTGAGCAGGTACTGGAATTTTAATAAGCATGCATGATCCAGGAAGGAAGAAGCACCGGTGTTAAGGACACTTGACACTGCTGGACCAGGAATCTAAGCTAAGAAAGGAAGTGAGAATACGTGTGTCTCCATGGTGTAGTCGTGGTGGTGATGGAACAGTGAAGAAATAGAAGTGGGCCAATGGATTGTCATCTGCCATGGTGGTGTCACAGCACTGTTAGAGGAGATAATAGAACATGAACAGAAAAGATAGGAAATGGTAATCAAAGAGCAAGATAACTAAACGTATATGTGGGGAAATTTGTGTAGATTTTTATGCAGCTGTTGTTGATGACCAGGTCAAGGTTATGTCCATGGAAGTGTGTTGCAGACCTCTAGAGGTCTTTGGAGCAACGGAGATCAAGGAAATAAGAGGCCAGGATGATAGCTGGATTATCAACGATCACCATGAAGTCACCATGAACGATGACAGTAGGAACAGGGATTTCTGAGCAAGGGGACAAGGTCACCTCTGAATGACTGAGACCCTGGGAGGTCAGGAGGCTCAAGAACCAATGAGAGATATTTATTTCAAAGAAGGAGAGAGGAAAGGACATCCCTTGCACCTCCAGGGCTTGTGATACGTAAGGATAGCTTCCATGTGCAACAGCTGTGAGGCAACAGGCGTCAGTGACAGGAAGTTGATGGGAACTGTCAGAGGAAGAAAGAGGAGAGGACACTTAGACAGGTTTCTTCATGTTTGCAAAGATACAGTCCAGCCCTTTGCTCCAGGCTTCTCAGGGTGGTTTACCTCGGGCACCAAACCTCCACGAAATTCTTCAGATACTGCCCTGCTTGTGTTAGGTGGGTCCTAGGACTAGGGACCAGCAGCATCAGTAGAGATGTAAACCCAGGAGACCAAATGATGCTGAAAGATTTGTCATTGTGATTGCGCCTCAAGGTTGCCTCATCTAGCCCCACACGCTGTCCCTCAACCAAAGGCTGCCTGTGCTCAAGGTCAACACTATGGAATGCTGGGGCCTGACAGCCACCCTTCTGTCCAGATCTCGCTCCTGATCCTGATCAGTTTGACTCACATATCACGTGTTCAAAGAATCCCACTATTGACCAGAAGAAACCCACAAGCTATTAGGTTTGAGGCCAGAAAAGTTAAATGTTCTAGAGGAGCGTTGAGACCAATTAGTAAAGAGGACACTTTGGTCTTGAAGATCATTCCTCTTCTTGTTTTGTAATGTTTTTATTAAAGTAGTGATAGCCGAAACCAATTTGGCTCAGTGATAGAGCATCAGCCTGCGGACTGAAGGGTTCCAGGTTCGATTCCAGTCAAGGGCATGTAGCATGGTTGTGGACACATCCCCAGTAGGGGGCGTGCAGGAGGCAGCGGATCGATGTTTCTTATCGATGTTTCTAACTCTCTATCCCTCTCCCTTCCTTTCTGTAAAAAATCAATAAAATATATATATTTTTAAAAAGTAGTGATAAGTCACTGCTTATGCTTAAGTGAGGAAACTTACGGTCAGGGTGCTTGGACTCTGATGCCTTGATAAGGCCATGAAACTCTCTGTCTTTCAATAATAAGTTGAAGTGGAGATTTCATTGTGTGTTAAACTGCCATCACATTTCCAACTACATAAACCAAGTGGCAGAATTTTGAGGAAGTGTTCACTCTAGGCAGAATATACAGAGTCTTAGTATGAAAGAAAATATTCTATCTAAAGGTAGTAGTTTTTTTAAAAAAAATTGGGCTTCAAATGAACGTGATTTCAATGGTATGGTTGGATATGTATACATAATTGGTTCTGTTTTCTTAGTCAAAATAATGGATGCATTCAGACAAATGACCGGTCAATTCAGTCAAATATTTTGATTTTTTTAAATCTCTGATTATTTTATTCAAAAGATTTGATCACTTGATTCCAAATAAACACATCATCTTGTAGATTCTGCTTGCTCAATAGAGATAAAAACTTTCATTTACATTAATTAGATTAGACTTGCTGAGACTAATTGAGGGAGTTTAATGATGTTTAATATAAGTTTAGGAGGACAAACTTCTGCTATTTATAGAAAGTGACAAAATACCAGAAGTGGGAACTAAGTGAAAGTAATGGGCAACTGACATTTGTAATGCTTTAAAAAAAAAAAAAAAAGAATTGGTGATGTTAATTAAGTAACAGTGTGTTGTTGTTTTTTTGCCTTAAACGGTTTGGCTCAGTGGATAGAGCATTAGGTCCCAGGTTTGATTCTGGTCAAGGGCACATGCCTGAGTTGCAGGCTCGATCCCCAGTAGGGGGCGTGCAGGAGGCAGCCAATCAATGATTCTTTCATCATTGATGTTTCTCTCTCTCTTCCTCTCTCTCTCTCTCTCTCTCTCTCTGTAGCAATAAAATCAATTTAAAATAAAAAAAAAGTGTTCTTTGGCCAAGGTTATCCAAGATATAAAAATCTGGCAGAGGACCGGACTGACACACTAATGCCACATTGCACATTTCCTCCCACTGGTTGGTCCTGCCTCTGTGGGGAGTGATGCTGTCTTACAGACATTTGTAGGTTTTGTTACATGCATAGCAGACCACAATAAATACCATATTTACTGACCGAGCCTATTGCTACTTGTGAGCATGTTAGAACTTAATTTTCTCAGTGTCTCCAGAAGCTTTCAGCTCAAGTAAATAGATAACTTTGGTGACTAAAAGGCATGAAATATATCATCTGAAAATGTCTCCTCTCCCAAGGCGCCTGGGTATACCAAAAGGCACTCAAGGAGCCCTTGGCATACAGGGGTGAAGGAAAAGCTGTGTGAGTTCTTCTAAGAAACCCAGCTTTTCTGTATGAGAAACAGAATTGCACCCATTATTCTCCAACTGCACAAAAAGAGATCCTCACCTTTGACAAACTGAGGTCACCATCTGAGTTCTCTGTGCATCTTTTGAGAGCAACCTGCCATGTTTGTTATAACCCCAAATAGAGTTTAAGAAAGAAACTTGTTTATTTTATCAATAGGTAAGGCTTTAATATATGCATGCATCCTTTTTTACCTGCCTGTCTTCCTTCTTTAAGGGCATACAGAAAAAATAAACTGTGTTTTGGTCTGGATTGGTTTCAGAGTGTGGGGCGGCCACAAGCCTGACTAAATTAGGCATACGAAGGTTGAAACCCTGTGGGGTTTTCTTTCACTTATTAAGTGAATCCTTAAGTCAGGATTTGTTCGTTGTTGTTTTTTCATGAGGATCAGCCAAGATAAAACAGATCCAGTCCGTAACAGTAATCATTCAATAAATATAGGTGTCACTAGCATTGTTATCCACTATGGCAATAACCTTCTAACCTGTTCATCCTTTCTACTCTTCCTCCTCTACCGAGGAACCAGAGTGACTTTTTAACAACATACAATTCAGCCCATGGTAAGACCACCAATTCTTCCTGTTGCTCTTAGAATAAAGCTGGATAATCTCACCGTGACCCAGGGGTGCCACACCTCCTGTGTGTCCTAGCCCTGCTTGCCTGTCTAATAGACCTCTTACCTCCTCTCCTCGCTCTCTGCTATCACG
The DNA here is from genome assembly GCA_004026805.1 of Lasiurus borealis. Taxonomy (NCBI): domain Eukaryota; kingdom Metazoa; phylum Chordata; class Mammalia; order Chiroptera; family Vespertilionidae; genus Lasiurus; species Lasiurus borealis. Next base: position 1,933 of record PVJN01032407.1, on the reverse strand, counting down.
TCTCATGCCGCTCGGTTCCTCAGATGTGCCCACATCATTCCCACCACAGGCCCTGCCTTTGTCTTCTCCTTCCAGAATCCCTGTTCTCCCAGGTCCCGGGCTCCTTTCACTGTCTTGTGGGTCTTCGATCTAATGTCTCTTCCTTGATGAAACCGGTTTGGCTCAGTGGATAGAGCATCGGCCTGCAGACTGAAGGGTCCCAGGTTCGATTCTGGTCAGGGGTATGTACCTTGGTTGCGGGTACATCCCTAGTGGGAGAGTGCAAGAGGCAGCGGATCAATGTTTCGCTTTCATTGATGTTTCTCTCTATCTCTCACCCTTCCTCTCTGTAAAAAATCTTTTTAAAAAAATAAGATAAAAATAATGTCTCTTCCTTGCCTGATCCTCCCCAATCCATCTGAGGTAGGTCTCTTGCCCACGAGCACTCTTCATCAAAGGAATGCTCTGTTTTCCTCATGGCACAGCTATCAAGTCAGTTAACAGCATCACCTCGATCCCGTTGGGAATTTCTGTTGTTTTGAGAGGGACCCGGAATTTCACAGCTGAAGAGCAGAAAAGGAAGGCAGAAAAGAGGTTGCATGGCCGACAGATCGTGTTAGTTGATTTGAGAATCGTTTCATTTCCCTTCTTTCCCCCAGTACCATACTTCCTGTTTGTTTAGCAAATAATAGGTGTTCATTAAAGAGCTCTTAACAATTGGATCAATGAGGGAGTAAACACACTCAAGAGATAACCTGAAATTCTCCTATTAGTCCTTAAAGTAAATTATATTGCATTGAGATAAGATGTGCATGTGTGTGCAGAACACAGACTTTTTTAGTGGCTCAGAGTGATTTAAAAAATCAGCTGAAACTGGTTTGGCTCAGTGAATAGAGCATTGGCCTTCGGACTGAAAGGTCCCAGGTTCGATTCCGGTCAAGGGCATGTACCTTGGATGTGGGCACATCCCCAGTAGGGGGCATGCAGGAGGCAGCTGATGGATGTCTCTCTCTCTCATCTATGTTTCTGGCTTTCTATCCCTTTCTCTCCCTCTCTGTGAAAAATAAATAAAAATATATTTTTTTAAAAATCAGCAGTGACAAGGCTTCACCGTGCAAAGAAGATTGAATGGCCTTGCCCCGGAGGCCAGAGCTCAGGAAACCCTAATAACAGCAGGTGATCTGGCTGAGCCCGCGGTGCGTCACTCAGACTAGACTCAGACAGAACGCTCACCCTTCTTTCCAGCCGAGGCACAATCCCGTGCCCGTGCGGGCAGCAGGATGGCACCCAAGGGAAGGTGAGAGGACCCTCCTGGTCTGCCTTCTGGAAAAGACAAAAGGGAATGGGAGGTTTTACTGATCTGAGGCGGTCTGAGCTCGCCCCTCTTTCTGTCTCCACAGCCTCGTTCTGGGGAAGGGAGAGACGTGAACATGGAATTGGCCTCTTCTCAGTCTCCGTAGAACAGAGGTCCATGAAGAGACGCATGGACACGTGGAGACCCACCTTCCCAACGCCGCGTCTCCCGCTCACACACACACACACACACACACACACACATACGCTGACCTCGGCCTTTGCAAAGGCGAAGCCCGCTCCATGCGTGTTCTCCAGCGCGGGGTTTCAGAAAGCATTTGGACGGGCCCTCCTTCACAAATGAATAAAAATGAGTCAAGTCCTCGGCAGCAAAGGAAAGCCAGGACTGCCTTCCAGAAGCACGAGGCAACCCAGAGAGTCCATCTGTAGCCAGACCATGCGACAGACCCAGACACAGCTCCGAGGCTGACAACCAGCCTGCCGCGGGCCCTGCCAACGAGCCAGATGCTGTTGCTTCCAAAGCTTGGCACCCGGGCCCCTGATCGCATCCAACAAAGAGGAAAAATAGGAATGATATAATGTGGTGGGATAAAACACATCCCACCTCAACCTTCTTTATTACTCGCCGGAAAAAAAAAAA
>PVJN01032406.1:0-24177 GCA_004026805.1 Lasiurus borealis | reverse complement strand
CATTGCCACCATTTGTCCACCATCCAGAACTAAAATATCATTGCTAATATGTACATTCAAAAAACTGTTGGACATTGAAACTGGGACTCAAAGGACTGTTGGTCCAGAAAGAAAGATACTATAGACTTATTCATTTACCTCTTAGCATAGCCATTGTTGCTTGTCTTATTTTTTGTTCTTAATATTTATTTCTAGTCTGCAGATGCAAGATTTTTTAGTGGAAAAGAAAACGGGGGAGATGTCGGAAACCAAATATTGTTCTCACCAGGTGGATGTAATTGTTCTCACTAGGTGGATATAAAGGGAAGGCCAGAAGGCTGGCAAACCTTAATTGCTCTGAAAGGTCAGAGCTGATTACTCATTGTTTAGTTGAAACTATCTGTTTGTATCATGTTAATTTCTGTTATTTCCTTCCTAAAGGCTAGGGGTGTGTCCCAAAGCCTTAATAAAAGGGAGAAAAATGCCAGAGCAAATGGCAGTCCTTTCCACTAGAGGAAGGCTCCTGCCTGGTCCCCCAATATCGCCAAATTAATATTTTCTAGTCTCTCATTTCGTTTGTGTGCGGCCTCCTTCAGAACCCGAATGCTGAACCGGGAACCCTGAACCACGCGGGATGTGGAAAGAGGTTCCCACAGCTTTCCTTCATTTCTTTCATTTGTCACATGTTTCTTGGTCTCCACATTTTGGCTGCTGCCCAGTGTTAATGGAGTGGTTTTATGTGCTAGTTGTCTTTAGGGCCCTGTAGCTCGGCCTCCCCAATAACCTGAGGTTGGCACTCTTGGTACACTCCTTTGTGGGCGGGTTTATAGTCTTGTTATAGTTAAGCCTTGATTGCTGTTGGTATGCTAGTAATTGACCTTTAGGTCAATTGACTGTGAGGATTAGCTGTGTTTATTAATGGAATAACTGCTGTGCTGGAGACACCCCTCTGGGGCAAGACTTGCTTCAGCGGTGCTTTGGTGCTCACCAACTCTGTCTCTTGAGTGTGCCAGTTATATATGTGAGGAGTTGAAATTTGGTGTCATCTCACACTGACCTCTAGGTACACTGGTTCCTGGATCTCAAAGGAATGCAAGTCAACTAGTGTCTGAGGCCACCCAGCAGGAGCTATAGGGAGCTCTGCAGATTTCTCCTCTTAGCTTGAAGTTTGGAAGATTTGGAGTTGATTTCTCCTCTTTGCTTGGAATTTGGAAGTTTTTGAATTGTCTGACCCAGTTGCAATTTGTTATGTTAAGTTGCCAGAGGACAGGCCATTCTAAATGCAAAAGTCTCCACACTACTGGGTGGGTTTGTAAATTGGGTGGTGCAGAGTCTCAGGGAGTCTCTAGCTAGGGCATGGCAAACAACAATGGCTGCCAGTCAGCCCTCTGTGCCACACGTTCTGTTCAGTGTCCTGTGTCCCTTACCCCAGCGCATTAAACAATGATTCCAGTGCACAACTCTGCAAGAGAGCCACCCTCTCTTTCTGACCCGATGGCAGATAGTCCAGTTTCTCCCTGTATGAGTCTGGGACCCCAGAATCCAATCAGAAACTGGAGTTCAGAGAGTGGGGAACTTTTAACTCCCTCCCAATTGAAAAACAACAGTGCACACCAGCCTGATTTGTGCAAGTCTCTGTACCTCTGCCTTTCTGAGCCTCTTAACAACCTAACAGGACTGGGTGCACTTTTTTCTTTCCTTCTAGTTGTAGAACTTCTTCTTTGCCAGCTTTCCCATGCTTCTGGGGGATAGCTGTTTTGTCTTTTAGTTTTAGTTTTGGTATGGTTGCAAGAGACAGTACGTGCAGATGTATATCTTATGCCGCCATCTTGGTTCTTCAAGCCTGTATATTTAAAAAGCTTAGTTTTTTTTTGCACAAGCTTGCTTCCTCCACAGCTTATAAAAGCAGTCAAGGAGAACCAGCTCTTGAGTCAGTTCAGAAGGCCTTCCTTTCCTCTGAGCTGCCTCCTTTTTGCTCAAGAATAAACTTAATAAAGTCTGCCTGGAAATTTTTCTGGGGTTTCCACTCAGTTTCAATCTCTAGGAACCCAAGAACCACCAACACTGATAACAGCTGGAGTAGAGTGAGCAAGGATGAAGTCAGCAGAGATGAAGTCAAAGAAGTCATGGAGAAATAGATGTTAGGCCACTATAGATTTTGGCTTTTTCTCTAAATGTAAGTTTCTTGCAGGGTATTGAGCGGAGGAATGACAAACTGTCTGGAGGAATGTTGAAAATGAAAAAGAGAGAAGACCAAACTAGGAGGCAGTTATAAAACTTTTGCAATGATTCTGGGGTAAAGGATGATGACCCTTGCTATAGTTGCAGCCATCAAAAGGACAGGAATGAGTGGATTCTGGATATATTTTAAAGGTAAGAACATCTTTTTCCATCAATGATTGAAAAACAACAACAGAAAATAACCAAACACAAAACCTAAAAGTCCCTAGAGTGTATTTTAAAAGGGGATGATTCAGGAATGGAAAAACATGGCTCTTATTTGCCACAAGGAGTTGTTTGTGAGCCATCCCTTGAGGACTTTCAGAATAGAGCAAAAAGATATTCTGAAGAATATAAAGATGCTACATAGTAAATGATACGGAGAAATTTACTCTGCATCCCTATTCCCTAATAAGATTTAATCAATATACCCTATGTTGTACAAAGGAATAAATGAATTAATTGATTGGAACAGCTACTAAATCAGTAGGCTAATAGATCACTTTTAACATTTAAACTGAAACTAACAAGATGGACACTTTGGAGTTTTATACATATATATTGCAAATTATTTATTTTACATGATTTTTCATTTATATAATTTATTTTTCAGTGTTAATACTTATTTTTGTTTGAAATGTTAAATAATTTCTTTTTAAAACTTCATGTAACTTAATTTATTGGCTTAAACAAAACTTTTAGTTGTATCTATCTTACCATACATATGGCAGTCATGGATTTTTAAAACTCGTAATATGTCAGGACATATAAGTTTTGTGTAAGTGATTAAAAAAAACACATAATTCATAGCAACCGTAGGTACCTAGCAGTGGTAGAATATTTAAGTAGAAAATGTAAACCATACAAATTCTATGTCAGGGCTACAATTTCTATAATCCTCCTGCATGTCTTCTCTACTTTCAGTTTTTCACTTCTAGTATTTCTGGAACCAGATATGTGGAGAGTTTTCCCACATTAAACAATTCTGCTATACCAGTAGTTGTCCTACAACTCAACTCAATTAAAATACCAAGTGAAATTAGCATCAGATCATACAAGTTAAGGGCTCAGTTCCCTAAAATTCCCTTACCCACCACTTTAAATGCCAACTTTAAGCCCAGATTATTATTTGTGCTTCTGGCTGACTAGATATAAATTAGAGTTTCTCACAACCACCTCCTCAAATTCAGTTATTTTGCTAGACTTGTTCACAGAACTCAGGAACTATGTCTTTTTGTATTTAGCATCCAAAATGTACCAAAATAAAATAATCCATTAATTTTACACTAACTAGTATGAAATTGAACTAAATCTAGTTTACTGATTAGATTTCTGGTATATTACAAAAAGATAATCCCATCTTGAACCAACAAAAGATGCAAAGGGAAAGGTATGTGGCGTTTAGGCATGTCACTCAGCCTCTCCAAGTGTTCACCAATGTGGAAGCTCCCAGAACTCTTTCTCTTTTATTATTTTATTTTATTTTATTTTTTATTCAAAATAAAGGCCTTTTCTCCTTTATAAAATATATATATATTTTATTGATTTTTTACAGAGAGTAAGGGAGAGGGATAGTCAGAAACATCAATTAGCTGACTCCAGCATGCCCCCTACTGCGGATGTGCCCACAACCAAGGTACATGCCCTTGACTGGAATCAAACCCGGGACTTTTCAGTCTGCAGGCTGACGCTCTATCCACTGAGCCAAACTGGTTTTAACTCTCTTTAATTTGTTAAAGGAGTTGGTTATTGGTGATCAAGTCAATACCATCCCCTCTGCTCTCCTTGGAGTAAAGAACTTGAATTACAAGGTCCAACCCTCTATTGTTGGTTCTCCTATCAATTAGCCCTCATCCTAAGGGGATTTCTCAACATAACCTCATTAATATAAATTCCGTTTGGCTGAATGGAGTTTGTTATTAATAACAAAAAACACCTTTATTACTCTTATCATTGGTGACATTCCAAAGGGTTTCCTAAACTCCTAGCTCTGTACCAGGAACTGGTATAAAAACCAAATATATATTTCTTATTGCAAATCACAATATTACAACTATACAAGATTAATGCCAAATTTACAATTTCTATCCATAGTTTATGGCAGCTTCTTTTTTAAAAATATGGTTTTATTGATTTCAGAGAGGAAGGGAGAGTGAGGGAGAGACAGAAACATCAATGATGAGAGAGAATCATCCATCAGCTGCCTCCTGCACGCTCCACACTAGCAACCTAGGTATGTGCTCTGACCAAGAATGGACCAGTGACCTCCAGGTTCATAGGTCCACACTCAATCACTGAGCTATGCTAGTTGGACTATGACAGATTTGTAAAGCCAGGAATCCTATATGTAGTATTTAATTTTATGAATTCTTTAAGTCCAGCATTTCATATAGGAAATTTTTGAACTTCTAGAATTATATACACTAAATGATTTGAAATCGAGGAACAGGTTGTTTTTGCTGTTTGTTTGTTTTGTCTTTTTGTATGTGGCATCCAGAATATACCAAAATAATCCATTAATTTTACACTAAATAGTATGAAATTGCACTAACAGTTTCAAGGAAACAGCATATACCCATGCATATTGAAAGTGTTTGAAAAACGTGGTAGTTTTCAGAGTGCCTCATATAGTTGACAAGAAAAACTTTTCCAATAAAGAATATGAGAGAAATAGAAAAATTCTTGAAATGTTTTGTACCAGTTTTCAACTGCATCCATACATAAACATACAACAATGGAAGCTATCTGTTCATTTTCTTTGCAGAGAGAAAGGCAGACTTGTCCATGGCTCAGATGTGCTAATGTTAGATAATCCAAAATTGTTATTTTGAAGGTATTGTAGAAGGAAATGAAATAAGGTACAAATATGGGCAAGGACTTCTATAGAGTCTAAACGGATAGAATGGTCTGCATCCAGTATATATTATAAAAATATGAAGTGGAAATAATCTAAAAGTTTACTTTGGTAGTTGACAAAATTATAGAAATAAGTTATGTGAAAACCATACTTTGGTCAAATCATAAATAAATAATAACAACAAGGATGATGAAAACATATTATTAATGTGAATTTATAGTATTTACATAGGCTTTCGCTAGATATTTAAATACTATATTTGGCAATGAGAATGTTGGTCCTTTATAATAGGTAACATGAACTTAGAGCATAAATCTATAAAAGTAATGAATTATAATGTCTTTACATCAAAAAGATTCAACTTGTAAGGCAAGTCTAATTTTAATATTTTTAGAATTTCTATGACAATTTTTGATAATTTAAAAAAATATGTTTTAAGTTTTGGGCACAACTGAGATGCAACAAAGTTGTAGGTTTAATGGTGGTGTTTCAAAAGCTTCCTGAAGTTGTGGAAAACAGAAACAAAATGAGTTGTGGGAATACATCTGACAAGCTATAAATAAGTAATTTTGTTTTTCACATTTTTATCTACAAAAGTTTTGTTGTCCTTTTTTTCAGCCAGAACACACTTTATGGCTTATTGCATTTTGTACTGAGTGAGTAGTTTGTTCTGGTTAGTCCACACTTAAAAAAATACATATGCTCTACTACTGTTTTGTCCAGACCAATTAATCAACAAAACACATGTCATATTGGGGCTATCACTCATCTAAATAAGGAGATAAATTTTAAAACTTTGGAAAAATGTTCTGTACCTGATGAATTTCTCCTATAGAACATCTATCATTTCACAAATCCGTTCAGATTGAAGACATTTAACGGCACTGACAACCAGTCCTTCATCTAGCTCACTGTTTGTAGGGTTTTACTTTCTTGTCAGAATGAATCAATGGCCTTTAGAACAAAAACTCAGCAGTAGCGAAACTGCGAGGTCCAGGATGCATTTCAATAAGCTGGAACTCTAAGTGACAGATGAGGAATTTAAGCTGCTCAGTATAATTCTACAAATGAGGTGTGTGAGAGGGGTTTTCATTAGAATGAGTTTCGCTTCACACAGGCTTATGTGTCCCAATGTGTTCTCTGACTCTCATTAATGCACTGGCAAACTGTAAAACTTCATCTACATGGTTTTTCACACTCCTTATATGTTTATATTTATGTAATATATAAATTTCACCAGGAAAACATCTTGAAAGGATATTTGAACTGAAAAGTATATTCATAACATGAATTAAACAAGAGTCCTATTTGATCTTTCCTTGAGAGAAATGCATGTATATTTTCAAATGTGATCATTTATTCCAGTGTCATAGTCTGCCTTCGACATTGCAGAGAACATCATGTCTGCTTGTAGGGTCAAAGCTTTGGCTACAAGTGAATAGATTCACAAATTAGTCTTAGGGTACATATTTATTATTCAATTAATCTTTTAATTCTTGTAAATGTTGTAATTATCAGAATCATGCTTTTGATGAATACCTCCAAGGCTTATAATAAAATAAATGAAAATTCATTATTTAGAAAGTCTAGATTAATACCATCATCATGCTACTTGAATCATTTTAAATGGAATATCTATTATCAGATCCCTCGTGTGGCTTTTTGTATTCATAGTATTTCCAAAACATTTGTATCATTCTTTGTAAATAAGCATGTGTATGTACAAGCTATATTTATAACAGAAAAATATGTTTAATGTATGGATATTTAATTTCAAGAAAATGAAGAAGCCTTATTAAGGAAAAAATGAAACTTAAACACTTAACTGAATTATTATAAAATTGTCTTTTTTGTGATAAATAAATAAGTGTGATGTTTCATATTTGCATAACAAAATAATTACTCTTGCATTGCTATTTTCATGTAAATGAGCTCTACATGCCATTTAAAAGTTCAGTTCATACAGTAGAAAACAAACAGCACTGAGATTGCCATGACTTACCTTGGTGACTTTTACAAGCTGAAAGTTTTAGTCTGTGATTTATGTTGAATAATTTAGCACATTAATAATATTTTAGATGTGAATTGTTGAACATAAGCATGCAGATTATTTAAATGAATATTTAATTTTTACTCACCTTGCCAGAAGACAGAACATGCATTTAATTGCCTGATATAAAAAATGGAAAAAAGATCAGTAAAAATGATAATATAAAAAAGAATTAAATAAAATACGTATGTTGCTTACTTTGGGAGCCACAAATAAATAATAGAATTAATAATATATGTAATATTATATGATAAAATTTTAGTTCTATTTTGCCTTATTTTTCATATGAGGCACATACTCAAATATACATTTTAATTAGAATCTAGTTTTTATTTTGAATTTCTTAAAAAGCATTATGATTATAGTACATAATAAGCTTAGCTCTGTACATAGAAAAGATAGCTGATGAGTAATACTTCTTTTGTATTTTTCTTCTGCATTGATTACTAAAATAAACACTCTAGAAAAAACTACCATTGAAGCGGAGGGGAGGCTGGAGAGGGGGGACACTGACCACACCCCCTCCTATATGATCCTCCAGGCAGTCAGGAAGTTGATTTGAGCAACTTTCTGAATTTTGCAGAAATGAATATTTTAATACTAATATGAAAAGGAGGGTGAAAGTTGTGATGGAACTACAATCTAAAATACACAATCTAGATGCCTACATACTGGATATTTTTCTACCTTCTTTGGAGAAAATTAGCAATTTAGGGAACAATATATTACACTACACACACACACACACACACACACACACACAGTTTTACTATAACTATATTCTAGAGACTCATATAGGGTGAGTTAAAATAATTTACTTTGCAAACTAAAATCTTTTATTGTGAAGCACATGCTGAATTTTGTTCTCTAGCAAATACTGATTAAGGATCCTATTGCCCTTAGAGTAAGTAACTAGTGTAGCACACAGGGAATGGGGAGAGTTGATACAGGAATAACTACTCTTGAGAATTTGCAAATCAAACTGTGGCATTTCCTTCCAGGTCAATATTTCACCAAGTTTCTCCATTCTTTCCTTCTTTATATTATTTAGCTTTAAAAACCAAAATTGTGAGTGAGGGCATAAATTAAGACTAAAGAGTATTATTGCTATGTGGTTACTTTCTTTCCCTGCCTGCCCACTGATCTTGTCTTGCCCCTATTCCCAACCTCTATTCTTTGGCGCATATGACTTGATTTAAATTTTCCCAATTTTAAAGACACACTATACATAAAAAAGGAAAGTCTGTTCTTCTAAAGTAGGCTGTAATTTAACAGAAGAAAATAACACTCAATATAAAATCTTCTTTCTGAGTGTGGAAATGGGGATAAATTCTTCCAAATTATTGGGCTGAAATTATGCCTGTTATTTCATATGTAATTTTCTCTGATTAGGGATAATTATTTATCTCTTATTCTGTTCAATTACTGGCAAACTTAGTCTCAAGAAATGAAATTTGAGAACATTGGAATGTTGTAGATACCAACCTAGACATTTTATTGCTTATGAATCATCAGTATATTTCATTAGAATGAACAGAACTATGTTCAGAAAAGAAGAGAATATATGGCTATCTTTACATAGTTTAACTCATTCTAGGCATCCAGGTTTTCTTTTCTCCTAAAATGCACAATTTATTAACCTTCAATTTAGCTGTAAAAGCCTTGGTTTATTTTTTATTTTTTTAATAGTACACATATCTCCATGGAAACAAACATAAAAACTCCACATAAAAAGTCTTTAACCAGATGGGATGTTAGAGAATTTTTCCCAAGTCCAATCCAAGTCTCATGGTCCCTTGAAACTCAACAGGCATATGTTATGTAACATTTGAGTTAGCTCTTTGAGGCACTTACTGCCTGGAAACTTTTCCACTTAGGGTTTGCACCCAAGTACTCCAGACTAATTCCCATTTTTAGGAATTTCTTGAAAAGTAATAAATTGAAAATGTTTTTGGGTAACTGGTCTTATTGTTTTTATTTAAAGAGAGAATTCAGATGTTATGATGAGAGACACTGATGAGATCTATAGTCAGATGGTGATAATTTATTTTAAACAAATATGCAAACCTCACATTGATGAGCCAGGAGTTTCTGAGTTCTGATCCCAGAGCTGTCTTTAGTTTCCTCTGCAATAATGGATATGTCTTCAGAACCCTGACTGCCTCTATCTTCCTATCAGTAATACCAGAATAAGACTGTAGTACTTACTGACATCTAAGGGGTAAACTGACAAATACTTTAATGTAAGAAATGCACATTTTAAATATCTGGAAAAATATGTATATATGAAATATGTTAGATGTATTCATCCGTTAAAATTAGAAGATTTATTGTACTTATCATAAAAGATAAGGAATGTATTTGTGATATTAAAATAAAAGATAAATAAAACATATTCTTTATTTGAGTTTCTTGGTTTCCATTCCAAAGACTTTGGAATGTAACCTTACTCCCACTCTAATAGATGATTCCTGATATTTCTGAGGTTTTATTCCATGAAATAAATTACTGCTATTATTCTCAAATGATTTTCTAAAAGAGTAAGATTGTGGCTGTATTAAAGTGTGAAAGCTGGAGTTTAAAATATCTATTTAAATGCAAAACAAGTAAATAATTTTAACAAAGTTAATATAACCAGTAATAAAAAACAACAGAAGACAACACTTCAAACCATTAATTGCATAAGGGGCCTCAAAATTCATTAGGTTCTCACACTTTCACTTGTTAAATGGTATTGGTCCTTTAGAAATACATCTTATCCAATATCTACTACAATAACTCCTCTTCAGGGTTATGGGAATTCAAGCTTTCCCTCCTGTGATATTCACTGTTTTATAGCTCAAAGCCAAAGTGAATTAATTCTTCCCACACAAAGAAAATATTAAATTTCAAGAAATACAAGTTTAGGGTTTATATATAGTCATATAAAACACTCTTTGAATTAAAGATGTTTGCTTTACTTAAGGAATCTCTTGCTTAATGCAAACATTTAACCCTTTACATGTCATATCTAAAATAGGTCTGTTAAATAAGAAAAATTGAACTGGGTCAAACTTAAAGGTGTTATTGACTTTATCATAGGACTCATGACTCAGGCAGCATTTGATCTAGCAAATAGAAAGAAGCTCTGCCAAGCTGCAGGAAAACAAAGGTTTTTAAAGACGGAAAGAGGGCACAAAAAGGAAATTGTTAGTAAAGAATGCATTGTTTCAGGCAAGGTTACCCTCCTAAAGGAAAGGGAAGGTGCATGTCTGGTAGGTTATCTTACTGGTGTTGACTAGAATAATTGCAGGTTGACCTGTGAGAGGTTAAGAATGCAATTAGGTTAAGTATTAAGTCTTGGTTTGCTGGTTTGGGGCATAGCACACATGACTCCATTTCTTGGCCTGCTGTTTCTTTTTCTTTTTATTTTTTTTAATATATTCTATTGATTTTTACAGAGAGGAAGGGAGAAGGATAGAGAGCTAGAAACATCGATGAGAGAGAGACATCGATCAGCTGCCTCTTGCACGTCCCCTACTGGGGATATGCCCGCAACCCAGGTACATGCCCTTCACCGGAATTGACCTTTCAGTCCACAGGCTGACGCTCTATCCAATGAGCCAAACCAGTTTCGGCAGCCTGCTGTTTCTTTATAACAAGTTTATATTTGCTAAAGGAATGTTTTAATTTATATATATTTAGTATAACTGATGTGACTATGAGTGAATAAAATGTCTTTGCCATTTGAAATTGTTCTCTCAACCTGAAAGACCCTTCACACATAAAGAATAAACATAGCATATTGATTGATTTGGGTAAAGTTTAATATTATCTGAATATTTTGTGGTTGTATACATTCATTATTTTTGTGACATATTAAGTGCATTTTAATATAAAATGTAAAATAATGACAGAAATTATTAGAGGTGGAACTTGGCTTATTGACCCGTTTTAGTCGTAGCACTAGCTATTTTATGGCATTATTAATTATCCTATCTAATAGAAGAGTAATATGCCAATTGACCATACCTCCACTACATCCACAAGCCATGCCCACCAGTCACACCCACCAACCAATCAGAGTAAGTATGAAAATTAACCCAACCAAGATGGCTATGGCCACAGAGAAAGCAGGAGGGAGGCTTGGGTTGCCCTTGCTTGGGTTACCAGGGACGGGAGGGGGGGCATGGCTGGCCTGCAAACCATCACAGGCCCCTCCCCCAGGACACTCCATGCCCCAAGGGAACACCCATCCTGATCCCGGACACCCTTTAGGGCAAACCAGCTTGCTCCCACCCATGCACCAGGCCTCTGTCCTATCTAATAAAAGAGTAATATGCAGATTGACCATCACTCTAACACACAAGATGGCTGCCCCCATATCGTCAAAAGATCCTGCCCCCATGTGGACACAAGATGGCCACCACAAGATGGCTAACAGGGCAGGACAGTTGGCAGGGACCTGGCCTGCAAGAGAGGACAGTGGGAGGTGATCAAGCCTGCAGGATAGGGCAATTAGGGGTGACCAGGCCCACAAGGGAGAGCCATTAGGGGCAGAGACTGGCAGGGGAGCAGTTAGGCATTAATCAGGCTGGCAGGGGTGTGGTTAGGAGGTGATCAGGCTGGCAGGCAAAAGCAGTTAGGGGCATTCAGGAAGGCAGGCAGGTGAACAGTTGGGAGCCAACAGTACTGGATTATGAGAGGGATCTATGACTGCCCGTTTGGACCCGATCCTGGATTGGGCCCAAAGGGGCAGTCAGACATCCCGCAAGGGGTCCTAGATTGGAGAGGGAGCAGGCTGGGCTGAAGGACACCCCCTCCCATCCATGAATTTTATGCAACAGACCTCTAGTCTATAATAATGTTGTTGAATGAATAAGTAATTCATTTTGGATTATGTAGGTCAGCTAATACTAGAAGCTTTAAATATATGCATCAAATGGGTTCCATAAAATAGAAGAAGGACACATTGGTAATTCAAAAACCTAAAATATATTAAAAATTTCATCTTCAAGAATAATTTCAATCTCCACAAAAATTAAACTTCCTTCAGAGCTGAAGGTAGTTGTTTTTTTAACAAAAGTATCAAACTTAAAGCACAGAGAGTCAGAAAACTTAAAACCCTAATGTCTACTTTGTTACTTCTACTTACTGTGTTGCCTATGTCACTGAACCTCACATTTCATTCAATTGTAGGGTAATAATATTTATATATCTTATGTGGTTTTGTTTATCTTAAGTAAACAATGATTGCAAAGCTCTCTGAAGACTATAGAATATATAGTATAGTAAATACTGAACCAAATTCTTCCATTCATTATTTGCAATGGATTATGGACAAAGATAATTCCATATCTATTGGAACAATGTGTGAGAAGGATCTGATAGGGAGAATTTTTTTTTGAGAAATATTTTATTAATTTTTTACAGAGAGGAAGGGAGGATAGAAACATCGATGAAAGAGAGACATCGATCAGCCGTCTCCTGTACGCCCCCCACTGGGGATGTGCCTGCAACCAAGATACATGCTCTTGACTGGAATCAAACCTGGGACCCCTCAGTCCCCAGGCTGACGCTCTATCCACTGAGCCAAACTGGTGTTGGCAGGGAGAATTTTTTGAGGACAGAATATTATTATGCAGTTTCTCAGTGGCTGTTGCAAACCATTAACAAATAGTTACATACCCATAACAAATTATTATGAAATTCAATTTAAATAGTGTATTTATAGTAAAGAACTGATATGTGTGATGAATTTAAAATATATGTCAAAATTATATTCATCAGATGATTGGTAAAGTTGGATTATCATTAGCATTACTTATTACTAAAAATTAGAATATCTTAAATCTGATGATTACCTATAGGCCTTTGATCCAGGGCTTGAATGGATTGCCATAGTGTCAGATTCAGATCCTCTGTCTAATTCTTTCCCTATCCTCCCCATATGGTTTCCACAATATAGTCTAAAATGGTCTATTCATCTCCAACAGGAAAAAGTAAAGAACAAAGAACAGAACAAATTTATATCAGCAGAATTTTTACTTCACTTAATATTACATCACTTAAGAAATATCACAGCCTGGCCAGTATGGTTCAGTGTTGAGCATCAAACTATGAATCAGGAGGTCATGTTGGATTCCCGGCAAAACACATGTCCCAGTGGGGGGCATGCAAGAAGCAGTCAATCAATGGTTCTCTCTTATCACTGATGTTTTCATCTCCCTCTCCCTTTCTCTCTGAAATAGATATATTTAATGGAAAAAACAAATATTACAGAAACTGCCATATGACTCATCTTATATCCCATTGAATATATAAACTTAGTCACAGGAGTGCACCTTAAGTGAATGTTTCTTCTACTACCATGATACAACACCAAAAAGATCCAGTAAAGTCACTTTCATACTTGATGAAACCTGCTGATGTGGATAAATACATACTTATTTTGCAAATCAAAATTTAAGAGATTAACCAAAGAACTTATATGCATAACCTATGCATCGACAAAAGGGCAGTGAAGGCTTTGGGAGGAGTGGGAGCAGGGTGAAGGGGATCAGTGGTGAGTGGGAGAGGGACATCTATAATACTAACAATAAAGATAAATTTAAAAAATAATAAAATCAATCAATAAATTTAAAAGACTTAAAAATTGTAACTTAATTGTTATAATTATCCATATATTATTAGTGAACACAGTGGTTCCAGAATAACTCACTTTTTTATCAAAATTATATAATTATTTCATTATTTAATTTATACCAAATAGTGTGGTTCTCTACACATGAAATAAAAGGAGGTATTAAAATATTCACAATTAATCATACATTAATTGGTACTATATACATTTTTATCTTTAAAAGTATGAAATATTTATTTGAAAAAATATTTATATTCTGGTCTGGGGAAAGTGCCTTAAAGTAGGCCCTTCCATGCTGTTATATTAATAGCTGGGTAAATTGATTCTAACTTTTGGGAGAGAAAATTAGCAGTGTAGCAAGAGTGTTAAAAATTCCCCTACTCTTTGATTATGCTCTTTGAATTATACTCTAGGAATTCACTACATAAATAATTGGAGATTAGGACACAGATTTATATGCAAGCATCTTCATTGCAGGAATATTTAAATTATTAAATAGGATCAAACTTAAACATCCCAAAAAGATAAATCTATCAAAACCATAGCATAGCAATATTTTAGAATATCATTAAAATTATGTTTTAATTCTCTTTGATAACATGGAGAAATGTGACACAGTGTTAGAGAATGCAAAATGGTTTTACAAATAATTTGGGAGCACATTTTTTTTACAATGCCAACAATTCCTTAGGAACTTATACAAGAAGATGGGATTTCTATGTCCTATTGCTGTAGTTTAACTAAAAGAAGAGTAACTAAGAAACAAATCTCTTTTTCTCTCCTATAGGAAATCTGGATGTCATTAGATTGAAAAGATCTTCAATATAACCTAGTGATATTTTTACCAGAAAATATTATGGCTACTGTACTACTTCTTCCTTTCATTTATCTTACTATAATAAAGGATGTGCCAACAGTTTAGAATTTATAAAAATGTGGTCCCTAAATTTTGCAGTTAGTCTTTTTTTTATTTAATAAACCTTTATTGTTTAGATTATTATAATTGTTCCTCTTTTTTCTACCTATAGCTCCACTCCATCTAGTTCCCACCACACCCTCTGCCCTTACCTCCCTGCCATTGTCCTCATCCATAGGTGTATGATTTTTGTCCAGTCTCTTCCCACAACTCCCTCACTACTTTCCCCTGAGAATTAGCAGTCCACTCCCTTTCTATGGTCCTGATTCTATTATATTCACCAGTTTATTCTGTTCATAAGATTTTTAATTCACTTGATTTTTAGATTCACTTGTTGATAGATACATATTTGTGGTTCATAATTTTTAACTTTACCTTTTTCTTCTTCGTCTCCTCTTAATGAATACCTTTCAGTATTTCATATAATACTGGTTTGGTGTTGAACTACTTTAACTTTTTCTTATCTGCGAAGCTCTTTATCTGACCTTCAATTCTGAATGATAGATCTGTTGGGTAGAATAATCTTGGTTGTAGGTTCTTGCTATTCATCACTTTGAATATTTTTTGCCACTCCTGTCTGGCCTGCATTGTTTCTGTTGATAAATCAGCTGACAGTTGTATGGGTGGTCCCTTGTAGGTAATTAACTGTTTTTTTTTTTTTCTCTTGCTGCTTTTAATATTCTCTTTGTCTTTTGCTCTTGGCATTTTAATTATGATGTGTCTTGGTCCGGTCCTCTTTGGATTAGTTTTGTTTGGGGTTCTGTGCAATTCATGGACTTGTAAGTCTATTTCTTTAACCAGGTGGAGGAAGTTTGCTATCATTATTTCTTCAAGTAGGTTTTCAGTATCTTTCTCTCTCTCTTTGAATGGCACCCCGATAATTCTAATGGTACGCTTGAAGTTGTCCCAGAGGCTCCTTACACTATCTTCATATTTTTGGATTATTTTTGCTTTTTGCTTTTCCAGTTGAGTGTTTTCTGCTTCTTTGTATTTCAAATCTTTGCCTTGATTCTTGCCTTTAGGCTGCTTTTAGGTCTCTGTATATATATATTTTTTAATTTCAGCCAGTGTATGTTAATTTCTAGTTGGTCCTTTTTCATCTCCTCGAGGGTCTCACTAAATTTATCATCCTTTTCTAGGAAATTCTTGAAAAACCTTAAAAATGTGGTTTTGAACTCTATATCCAGTCATTTGTTTTCCTCCATTTCTTTCATTTGTGATTTATTTTTATTTATTTATTTATTTATTTGTTTGTTTATTTATTTATTTATTTATTTATTTTGTCTCCACATTTTCTCTGCTCTCCTGAGTTGGTAGAGTAGCTTTGTGTGCTGAGTGTCCTATATGGCCCCATAGCTCCACCTCCCCAGTTCCATGAGGTAGAAACTCTTAATGCATCCATTTGTGGACTGTGTATACAGCCTTGTTGTAGTTAAGTCTTGATTGTTGTTGGTATCACTGGGATGAATTGACCTCCAGATCAGTTGATTATGAGGATCAGCTTTGTTTACACTGGGAGAACCTCTGTGCTGGAGACAGCCTTATGAGTCAAGACTTGCAAAATTGCAGAAGCCTCTGTGCTCATCTTGGATAGGGCATAATCTCAGGGCTGAGCAGACAGCCTTGGCTTCCTGTCAGCCCTGCTCAAGAGGTCACTGGGTGTCAGTGTCCCTCAGAAATTGCTCCAGTCCTCTCTGCGTGTACTGGCATGCATGCCTCCAGACCTCTGTCTTTCATGTTTCCCCTGAGTTTCTGTATACTTCTCCCTTTTCCCGACAGTCCAGACTCCCCCCATATGAGTCTCTCCCAGAACTGGGGTTCAGTGCAATCGGAACTGAGGTTCAGTGTAGTCAGGAGTTATCATCTCCCTTCCGCTAGAGGAAGTCAGGCAGGCACTCAGTTGCATTTCCACTCCATGTGTGTGTCTCTGTACCTCAGGTTTTTGCAGCTCCTCTGAGTCTCCGTGAGCCCCTCTCTTTCCTTCTAGTTGTAGAATTTCCACTCAGCCAGCATGCCTGTGGTTCTGGATGATGTCGATTCTGTCTTTTAGCTGTAGTTTTGAAATTTTTGAGTGAGGCAGCAGTGAAAAAAATACAAGCCCACGAAGCACACAGAACCCCAAACAAAAGTGTTTACCTATGTCACCACCTTGGTTTCTTAGTTAATATCTTTTTAAAAGAACTTGACTGAATAAATTCATCTTTCCTGTACCTCGGTTTCCATATTACAAGATAAAGACATAGATGATAAACTACCTCCAAGGGATGTTTTTGAGCATTAGTTGGTGTTTATAAAGCCTCCACAGAAAATAGGAGATGTATAATGAATAGACTCTCAATGTAATATTATCATTCTTATGTTTCTCATCAGTCTCTAAGAGGCTTCATGCCAACTATTAGCATTAAACTGCCAGAATGAGGGGTTTCTATTTTAATTTTGCCTAGAAAAGTGAAAGTTCATTGAACATCTTGGTTCACCTCAGCATAATTCCAATAATGCTTCTATGGAATCAGGTATGTGAAGTGTGATGACCAGTGCCACAAAGGAATTCATATCTAATTTTATGCCTGCTGTTTCATTTTATAATTTAGCTTATATTGTAAACCTATTAGGAAAAGCAGTATGTGAGTAACCCATTGGAGATTTATTTGAAGTTTCTTTGTGAGAAAAAAAATGCTTTAAATTAAATTACATTAAAAACATGTCTATGGGGAATGGCAAACTGAATGGGATTAGAATTATAGCCAGCTTCTTTCATCTTATTTTTCTCTATATACATTTGTGTCATGGCCAAAACATGAAAAAAATATAAATGGAGCAAATACTTTCTTTTTCCAAGTATCCAAAAATATATCTTAGCATTCCTTAGTATGTGTGAAATATTGTTAGGGATTATGCAAGGTACAAAGTCAATGAAAATTCTACCTCCGTGGATGGCACATTATTGCAGCATCCATAGGATTCAGGATGACCTTACTATGGTTTTATATATTCCCCATGCCTGCCACACTGCCTAACAATAGGTGCAATTGAAAAAATAAATAATTAATGAATGACTCAAGAACACTAAGGTTGTATAGATGCAGCCAATAATTTTATTTTCATCAATGCATTTATGGTGACTTATTGGCATTGGACCATATGGGGCAATCAGAATTAAATATTTAATTGATTTTATAAGGTAGTAATAGTTGTTTTTAAGATTATTTTGCTTCCATTAATAGAATAAATGCTAGAGATATAAATATAGATTAATGAGCATAGCTGAGTTTTTCTCAGGAGTCAGAAAATTAATTTTCATTAGTGGCAACTAAAGTATATGAAAAGGAACAAAGTAAAATTAAATCACATTACTAGTATACTGGTTCAAAGAATATAGATAATGGTCAGAGTATCCATAACTCAAATTGCTCTTTAGTGAAACACTATAGAAATCACATCTAATTTCTAGGTTAAAGTCAAGAACAATGCTATGCAATAGTATCTCCTGCAATGATGGCAATATAATATATATACATACACACACATATATATACATATATACATACACACACATGTATATACATATATATACATATATATACATATATATACATATATATATACATATATATACATATGTGTGGTGTGTGTGTGTATTAGCTGCAAGCCAAATGCAGCTATTGAGTTCTTAAAATGTAGCTAATGTAAATAATAATTAATTTTTAACTAATTAATTTTGACTTAAGTAGCAATGTATGGCTGTGGCTATTATATTGGACATTGCAACTCTGGTAGAAAAAAATGAGTAATAGCTTAAGGGACTGTTTTCCTAAAATTCCTATGTGACAGTTGGAGCACATGTGTCAAATTATGGTGGCAACAACTTTGGAAGTGATGGATTATAAATTGTCAGCTGGGAGTTGAGAAGGTAGAGAGCAGGGAGCAGGACAGCCTGCAGTCAAAAGCTTCAATTGAGGAATGAGACAGACCTAGATTTAAACTCAGATTTCAAAACTGTTAGCATTGAGATTTGGGAGAAATTATCATGATTAAACTGAACTGTGAGACAAGGATAGTATTCATATCCATACTATAAGATTTTCATGAGAATTGCATTAGAGAAAGCAATAGTGCCTGGCATTCTCTAAGAGTATAGTATGTGATTCCAGTCATTATTTAACTATTATTATTAAATCTGAAGTCTTCTCAGATGACATGCATATAAAGAACATGCATGATAAAATGATGTCATTTACTCTAATATTCATTCTTCCTGGATGCACATTTCTCTTCTCCCTAGTGAAGTTTCATTTCATCATTTTGACTAAAATAGTATACACTGAAGGATTTACTTGAAAACAGTAGAGAGAAAAAATACATTCACCCCTTTGTGAAGGCACTGTAGAGAGTGATGCATACATGCTACTTGGTGGTACTTTATTCACATCCTTGCCATTTTTGGTATTTTTAGATGGCTAAATTCTATATTATTTTACTCCCATTTTATAAACAGAAAATACAGGTTCAGAGAACAGTTCTCAGTTCCAAAACTATTACTATATTGGCTATCATCATTAGCCCCTTATAGGTAGAACATAATTCAGAAATTTAACATTCTAATTCTTGAATATGGAATGCTCTAGTTTGTCTTCATTTGGTGATACCACAGCTGCTAGAAATCAAAAAGCAGTTGTTTAGGCAATGCCATGTCTGCATGTTTAGCAGATAGCTAGTGGAGGACATTGACTCATGTATCCTACTAGTGGACATTCTAAGAAGTCAGATGGCCTCAGTGGCTTACCTTTGAGCCAAGGGATGTGTAATAAATTCAGTTGTCTTGGACCAGCATCCTACAAATAAAATAAAACAATAATATGAGTGGATCAAACAAATAAAGGTTTTCACATTTTTTTTCTTTTATTGTATAAGCATATATGTGTGCATATATTTGAGTCTGCAATGAGTCATGACGTATAAAATATTTCTTATTTGGGTAACAATGAAAAAAAGTTTGAAGGCTTAACCTTGAGGGTTCCATGTCCCAAAATGTAGTTTTTTGGGAAATATGGGGCCAAAAAGAGAATGCAGTCTCAGATAAGAATGCTGAAAATGTAAGATAGAAGATGGTATTTAAGGGCAATACAAAATTATATGCTTCATAGAGGTTTGGAGATGTTAAATTGTTAAGAATATAAAAAAATTAGAAATAAACCATAATATATAAGAAGGAAAGAGGAAAGAAGAAAGTAATCTAGTCAGTTTAATAACAAAGATAATGTTTCAGTAATATTGGCAAATCTTTGCAGTATAGTAACTAAACTTGAGATTTGGCTGAAAAAATCCAAGTTTCTGCAGAACTAGTTGTAGTATTTTTTGCCTCTTACCAACAAGAGTTCACTTCTCACCCCATAACCCATTTCACTTCACTCTTCCCATCTCATCTCTTTTGGAAACTATTTCACATAACTGTTTCACTCCCAAGAAAGCCACCATCATCCTATGTGACCTTATCCCAGAAATGTGTGATTGATCCAGAGTTGCATACATGACTAAATCAAGTGGTATTGTTTTAAATGGAGACAGAATTACTCTCAGATTATGGTTTTTCTAAGATGTAGAAACAATGTTTGGGCACCTCATCTGTAGAGACAGAATGAATCTGACACCCAGAGAAAAGCAAAGGTATTAGAAACCTGGTGGATTTAGAGTCATGAACTCCATTTGTTCTGGAGTTCCAGCTGTATTTCCACATTTCCCAAGGTTTTTGTGTCTGATCCTTTTTGGGTAGTAAGATTCAGTAAATTGCTTTTTCAATCTAGCATGTGAGAGGTGGCATGGTTACTGGACTAATAAATTGTTATGGGAAGTGCCACTAATAACTTCAGAGAAAAGATATTGTAAGACACAAGAAAAGAAGAGTGAATATCAGCAAAGGAAAAAGACACACAAAAACAAGAAAGAAGTACAGAAACAACATGACTAGACTAATATTCTCAATATTTGACTGAAAGATTAGAAGTCAAAATAAGAAATAAACCTTCTGAGACATTTTAAATTATACTATCTAATAAAAGAGTAATATGCAAATTGACCATACCTGTACTACAACCACAAGCCATGCCCACCGGCCAATCACACCAAATATGCAAATTAACCCAACTAAGATGGCTATGGCCACAGAGAGGGCAGGATGAAGCCTTGGGTTAGCCCGGGCAATGGAGGAAGCCAAGCTTTCTGAAAATCTTGGCCAGGCCAGGCCTCTGCTTAAGGCAACAAAGTTTCAATAGCTGTTCCAGCAGAAGGCTTGGCTCCACTCCAGGCTACAAAGTTTTAATTATAGAAGATAAATAAATCTCAGATACCAGGGCCTCTGCTTGGGTCACTGGTAGGTGTGGCCAGCCTGCAAACCACCACAGGTCCTTTGTCATGGCCACCCCACACCCTAAGAGAACAGGCACCCTGATCCAGGACAACCTGCAGGGCACACAAGCTAGCCCCCACCCATGCACCAGGCATCTACCTTATCTAATAAAAGAGTAATATGTAGATTGACCATCACTCCAACATGCAAGATGACTGCTCCCATGTGTCAAAAGATCCTGCTCCCATGTGGACACAAGATGGCCACCACAAGATGGCCAGCAGGAGAGAGCAGTTGGCAGGGATCAGGCCTGCAAGGAAGGGCAGTTGGGGGTGATCAACCCTGCAGGGGAGGGCAATTAGGAGTGACCAGCTGCAGGGGAGGGAAGTTAGGGAAAATCAGGCTGGAAGGAGAACAGTTATGCATCAACCAGGCTGGCAGGGGGGTGGCTAGGGGGTGATCAGGCTGGCAGGCTGATATGGTTAGGGGCAATCAGGAAGGCAGGCAGGTGAGCATTTGGGAGCCAGCAGTCCTGGATTATGAGAGAAATGTTCGACTGCCCGTTCAGGCCCAATCCAAGTAGGTTTGGGCCTGAACGGGCAGTCAGACATACCTGAAGGGGTATCAGATTGGAGATGGAGCAGGCTGGGCTGAATGACATCTCCTGCCTATGCACAAATTTCATGTGCTGGGCCTCTAGTCTACCTAATAAAATAATAACATGTTAATTGACCATAACTTCACAACACCTACCAGCCAATCAGGAATTATTATGCAAATTAACCCAACAAGTATGGTGGGTCAATTTGCATATACAGGTGCCCAGCCATATGGGTGGGGTGGGATGCAGGCATTCCACACCACCAACCCACTCTGGGACTCTTGGTAGCATGGGAAGGTAGAAAGGTTGCTCCAGATTGAAGGCAGTGCTGGCAGCAAGGGGAAGGAAGGCCCATTCTTACACTAATCTTCATGCATAGGCCTCTAATGTTTCTAATAAATCCAGAAAAACAGGTATATAGGATGTATATCTCTAAGTATTTTGTAAACCTATTGTTCATAATGCTTTGACTAAGAAAGTTATATGTTTATAAACTTATTTTTCTCATAGTCTCAGAACTGTCCTATATTTTCCAATCCTTCTTACAGTTTATAGTTGCTACATGATTGAATTCTGACATGTGGAATGTGAGCATTTTGAATCCTGGCCATTAGAAACTTATCTCTAGTGATTCTTGCTCTCTTTTCCTACCCATTTACTGAACATTGAGGACTTCTATGAAAGAGCAAAAGGGAGAGCCACAATATGAAAAATGCCTGACTCACTAAATGACTATGTAGAAGGCCATTCAAGCAGAAACACATGTTTGGACTAGTACATGCACTAAAAACAAACAAACAAACAAACAAACAAACAAACAAACTAAATATCAACCTACTGACTTAAAAGAGGAGGGATTATTTGTTCCTGAAGTAAGAGGTACTTTAAAGAACATAATGTTTGTTGTTCACTTATTTTGAAATATTTTATTTGTATATTCAGTTTAATTAAATGATTAAACATTAGGATACTGTTTGAGTAGCAATAGCTGAATTACTGGACCCTCCCCTTTAGCATGAGAATGACAACTGATAATTTAACACTCTGCTTACATGCCAGCTTCAGTTTACTCAGTTTCAGTACATTAAAAAAAAAATAGTCTTATTCTCAAATGGCTGCAGAAAAATTAAATTCTGATATGCTTCCATATCTGCAAGGAATTTCTGAATATACTTCACATTTGTAACATGATTCTATTGATTCTCGTACATCTTGTTATTGGCAAACAAAGGTACCTGAGGGACAGATACAGTTTGATAGTCCCAACCATCAATGTGTTCAGAGCTGCTGAGATTTTCAAATTTGAACTCAAACAGATATGAGCATGTCCTGAGGGCTTTGTGCTTCTCAGTGAAATTACCTACAGAAGTGCTCTTTGAAGAATATGAGAATCTTAACAAATTTCTAAATGCATCTATAAAATATTATTTAATTTTTCCTGTTGAAAAAAAGCAATCTACTACTTTCAAATTTATTCATTGTTGAGGTGTAGGACAGTCTTCTCAAGAAAATGAGTAATTTAGAAAGGATATTTATGTACCCATACATTTTATTGTAGCTATTCATTAATTCAAAAATAGTTTAGTAGTTCACTGAGATTAGAGCAGTAGTGTACATTGGATAGCCATTTTGATCCCCCTTGCCCTTCCTGCCAAGATACATATGGCAATATCTGGAAACTTTTTATTTTATTTTATTTTTTAATGATAGGCAGATGCTACTTGGATTTAGTGTGTAGAAGGCAGGCATGCTGTTAAACTCCCATGCACAGGACATCTTCCCACAACAAAAACTTGTTTTGCCCAAGACAACAGCTGGATGCTGAAGTGAGAAGCCTAGGGCTAGAGAATTGGGCAGATGGGAAGAATGGTGAAGTATAAGATAAGAATTTGAGTTCAGATCCACTTCAAAAGAGTCTGTTAGGTAATAAAGATGCTATGTTATGATGGCTATCTGAATTCTGTTTCAATAACTTCCTGAAGTTCCAGAACATTTATAATCTGATAATTGATATATTAACCATCTGCTATCAACTTTATTTTCATTCTAGTGGGTAAAACTCCAACCCCTTTTTTCCAGAAATCTGCTTTCCTTTTTTTTTTTTTTAAGTCTCTCTTTTTTAAAAATATATTTTTATTGATTTCTGAGAAGAAGGGAGAAGCAGAGACGGAAACATCAATGATGAGAGAGAATAATTGATCTGCTCCCTCCTGCATGCCCCACACTGGGGATCAAGCCCATAACCCAGGCATGTGCCCTGTCTGTGAAGCAAACCATGACTCCCTGGTTCATAGGTTGATGCTCAAACACTGAGCCATGCCAGCTGGGAAGAAATCTGCTTTCTTTAGTTACTGATACCAGCCTCATCATCATTTTAAGGTAAAAATTACGTTCTCAAAAGTGCCGATCCATGTCCCCCTAAGGCCTTAGAATATAATATTTCATAATCATTTCATCCGTCACACATTGCCCTCTCTACAGTCTTTGCTCCTGTGTTGATAGTCGGCTCACTCCTCTCCCTTTTGCAGATGCTCCCCCTTCACTTGCTGGTGTTCCAGCCCCTTGATTCCTGCTAGTTTTGGAAAAACA
>PVJN01032405.1:0-24203 GCA_004026805.1 Lasiurus borealis | reverse complement strand
GGGGCCATTATTAAATAAAATAAGGGTTACGCAAGCATTTTGATACCGCAACAATTGATCTGATAACTGACATGGCTACTTAGTGGATAACGGGCAGATAATGTATATAGCCTGGAAACTTGGAAAAGAGATGATTCATAGAAAGGAGTAGTTGGCATAAGATTTCATCACAGACTCCTGTTTTTGGTGGCCTTTATGTGGTACTAGAGCTAGAGCAGTGTGCAATTTAAAACTTATGAATTTTTTATTTCAATTTAACATTTTCAGATCACAGATAACTAAAACTGCAGAAAATAAAATCTCAGATAAGGGGGAACTACTATATTGGTAGAAGATATAGGGGCTGAGGGCTCAGTGACTAGGATGAGATCAGAGAACTGTGAATCCACACCCCATGGATATCATTCACACACTTCCCAGAGCTTGGGTTACCCCAGCTTCTCTCTTTTCTGTGTGCCCCATCCCCCATAACTCTTCTGGTTTTGCCCCATTGTAGTTCGCTCCCAGGACCCTGGACAGCGGCGGGTGCTGGACAGGGCTGCCCGGCAGCGCCGGATCAACAGGCAGCTTGAGGCCTTGGAGAATGACAACTTCCAGGATGACCCCCACGCAGGACTCCCCCAGCTTGGCAAGAGACTGCCTCAGTTTGACGATGATGCAGACACCGGTGAGGCGGGTGGGACTGGGGACACATGGCTGAAGGAAGGGAAAGAGTCTGCCTAGATTAGGGTTGTGGAAGGACATTGGACTCGGGGGGTGGGGGGGGGTGGGGGGGGCAGATGACCCAGGAGCTCCTCTGGCTCTGTCAGTAACTGGCTCCTTGATTTTGATCAAGTCACTCTCCCTATTCTGTGCCTTAGTTTCCTCTTGTGTATGTAGAATAAAATCAATGGAGTAGGTGAGCTCTGAACTCCCTTCCAATATAAAGTCTTAGATTTAGGGAGCATAGAAATGAAGAACGGCTGGGATTAAAGAAGTTGGGGGAAGGGCCCTAACTGGTTTGGCTCAGTGGATAGAGCGTCGGCCTGCAGACTCAAGGGTCCCAGGTTCGATTCTGGTCAGGGGCATGTACCTTGGTTGCGGGTACATGCCCAGTAGAGGGTGTGCAGGAGGCAGCTGATCGATGTTTCTCTCTCATCGATGTTTCTAACTCACTATCCCTCTCCCTTTCTCTCTGTAAAAAAAATCAATAAAATATATTTAAATTTTTGGCTCAGTGAAGAAGTTGGGGGAAGGGAAAAAGATGGTAGACAGAGGCCTACTGAGAGCCCAGGGGGGTATGTGAGTAGGGAATGGACATGAGGGCACTGGGAACGATGGGGCAAGGAAAGGTGGTACATTTCTTGGAACGTGCCAAGTAACTCATTTCTCTTGACCGCTAGGAAAGAAAAAGAAGAAAACTCGAGGTGATCATTTTAAACTTCGCTTTCGGAAAAACTTTCAGGCCTTACTAGAGGAGCAGGTGAGAGAGGAGCTAGTGGGGAGGAACCCACAGTGAAGGGCCAAGCTCACAGAGATGCTTGTCCCTGGCAGGTGTTTGCTATGAGGGTGGAGGAGTTGTATAGTCTGTCCTCTTGTATCTGCAGAACCTGAGTGTGGCCGAGGGCCCCAACTACCTGACAGCTTGTGCTGGACCCCCATCCCGGCCCCAGCGCCCCTTCTGTGCTGTATGTGGCTTCCCCTCCCCATACACCTGCGTCAGCTGTGGCGCCCGGTACTGCACTGTGCGCTGTCTGGGCACGCACCAGGAAACCAGGTTAGCTTCGAATGTGCCCCAGGTCCACACCCTTTTCCTCCTACACCCCACAGCCTCCCAGACCCTCTCCTCTTGGGCTTCTCTGCTTCTAGATGCCTGAAGTGGACGGTGTGAGCCTGTGTGTCCCTGGAGAGGAAGGCCCTCTGTGCATCAACCTGTCCTCAGAAAGGACATTATGGAAATGAAAGGTGCTCACCTGGATCAAGAGAGGAACTGTTCACTCACCCAACAAACCTTGTATCTTATCCTCCAGAGAAGACCAGTCTTACTCTCAGGGATGTGGCAGGGAAGTGGGCCACCCCTAAGGGTACTATCATAATAAAAGATCTTGTATGAGGAGGCACCTGCCTTTTCGTCACGTGGTGTTTTGGGGGTGAGGGTGATGGGTCATCTGTTTCTCCTACTCACTTCTGTTATCTTTTTTTTTTCCTACCTGTCAATCACTGCTCCTACTCTCTGCCCCTTTAGGTCCCTGACCATGAAAGATTTTGTCCCATTCTCCATGTCTCTGCATTTCTTGGCTGCTTCTTTATGTCACATTTTTGGTTATTGATTTAGTTAATTTGTTTTTTGATTTTTGTTTTTCTAGTTCTTCTGAATGATTTTTGAATATGGCAAGGCCCCAGGAATGGCCAGTCTGAGAAAACAGTTGTCCTGAGGAAGCTCTTATTATCAGGGGCTGTGGTATGTGAACTTATTAGCAGAGAAAACCCAGAAGTGTCTGGGAGGCATGGATGAATTCATGTTGTAGAGGCTCCTGTTCTTGGGGTCCCTGGATGTTATAACTCTTGGGTGGTACTAGAGTTTCTTCCACCCACACCTCTTCTAAGTGTGTGTGTGTGTGTGTGTGTGTGTGTGTGTGTGTGTGTTAAGAAAATAATAATCTTTTTATATTTTTAAAATCATTTTTATTGAGAATATTATAGATGTCCCTATTTTCCCCCCTGTTATTCCCCTCAACTGGTTCCTGTCCTGCCCCAGGCCTCCTGCCACCCTACTGTCTGTGTTCATGGGTAATGCATATCTATAATAATAAAAGCATAATATGCTAATTAGACCTGACAGCCGAATGGCCTTCTGGGAGCTGAGGTTAGGGGTGATCGCAGGCAGGCAAGGAGTTAGGGACAATCAGGTAGGCAAGCAGTTAGGGGTGATTAGGAAGGCAAGTAGGCAGAGTGGTTAAGGGTGATCAGGCAGGCAGGCAAGCAGTTAAAGGCGATTAGGCAGGCAGGCAGAGTGGTTAGGGGCAATCAAGCAGGCAGGCAAGTGTTTAGGGGTGATCAAGAAGACAGGCAGGCGAGTGTTTAGGAGTGATCAAGCAGGCAGGTGAGCAGTTAGGTTTGATCAGGCAGGCAGGCAGAGTGGTTAGGAGCCCGTGGTCCCGGATTGTGAGAGAGATGTCAATCTGTTGGTTTAGGCCTGATCCCGCAGGAATCCCTTGTGGGATTGGGCCTAAACTGGCAATTGGACATCCCCTGAGGGGTCCCAGATTGCTAGAGGGTGTAGGCTGGGCTGAGGGACACCACCCCCCTCCTGTTCATGAATTTCATGCATCAGGCCTCTAGTATGCATATAAGATCTTTAGTTAATCTCTTCCCACCCCCAATTCTCTTCTTTCTGAGAATCATCACTCTGCTCCATGTTTCCATGCTTCTGATTCTATTTTATTCATCAGTTTATTTTGTACATTAGATTTCTTGTTTATTTTGATTTTTAGATTCAAATGTTGATAGGTATATATTGCCATTTTATTGTTCATATTTTTTACCTTTTTTTTCTTCTTCCTCTTCTTAAAGAATAGCCTTTAACAATTTGTGTATTACTGATTTGGTGGTGATGAACTCCTTTAGCTTTTTTCTTGTCTGTGAAGCTCTTTATCTGACCTTCAATTCTAAATGATAGCTTTGCTGGGTAGAGTAATCTTGATTGTAGGTCCTTGCTACTCATCACTTTGAATATTTCTTGCCACTTCCTTTTGGCCTGCAATGTTTCTGTTGAGAAATCAGTTAATAGTCATATGGGCACTCCCTTGTAAGTAACTAACTGCTTTTCTTTTGCTGCTTTTAAGATTTTCTCTTTATCTTTAACTGTTGGCATTTTAATTATGATGTGTCTTGGTGTGGGCCTCTTTAGATTACTCTTCTTTGGGATTCTCTGCATTTCCTGGACTTGTAAGTCTATTTCTTTCACTAGGTAGGGGAAGTTTTCTGTCATTAATTTTTTTAAATAGGTTTTCAATACCTTGCTCTTCCATAATGCAAATGTTGGTATGCTTGAAGTTGTCCCAGAGGCTCTTTACACTATCTTCTTATTTTATGATTTTTTTTGGGTGTTCTTTTGCTTCCTCATATCCTTGATTTGATTCTCAGAATCCTCTATGTTGAATCCCTGTAAATGATTCTTTTTTTAAAAAATATATTTTATTGATTTTTTACAGAGAGGAAGGGAGAGAGACAGAGAGCTAGAAACATCGATCAGCTGCCTCCTGCATTGGGGATGTGCCCGCAACCAAGGTACATGCCCTTGACTAGAATCGAACCCAGGACCCTTGAGTCCACAGGCTGACACTCTACCCACTGAGCTACTCTGGCAAGAGCTGTAAATGATTCTTTATTTCAGTTAATATATGCTTAGTTTCTGACTGGTCTTTTTTTTTTTTAATAATTTTATTAGTTGTTTTTTTAAAAATATACTTTATTGATTTTTTACAGAGAGGAAGGGAGAGGGATAGAAAGCCAGAAACATCGATGAAAGAGAGACATTGATCAGCTGCCTCCTGCACGCCCCTCATTGGGGATGTGCTTGCAACCAAGATACATGCCCTTGACCGGAATTGAACCTGGAACCTTTCAGTCCAAAGGCTGACGCTCTATCCACTGGCGGTTTTATTTTTTCATCCTCACCTGAGGGTATTTTTTCCATTGATTTTCTTTTTTTTTTAGAGAGAGTGGCAGGGAGAGGGAGAGAGAGAGAGAGAGAGAAACATTGACGTGAGAGAGAGACATTGATTGATTGCCTCCCTCACGCCCCCAACTAGGGCCAGGAGCCTGCAACTGAGGTACATGTTCTTGACTGGAATTGAACCCTTAAGTCCGCAGGCTGACACTCTATCCACTGAGCCAAACCAGCTCGGGTCTTTTTTAATGTCTTTGACATTCTCACTAAGATCCTTGAAAGTCCCACTAAGTTTTTTAAAACTCTCATTAAATCCCTTAGAGCTCTCATTAAGATCCTTAAGTAATCTTATAACCATTGTCATGAACTCTGTATCCAATAGCTTGCTTGCTTGTATTTCTTTCGTTTGTAACATGTGTCTTTATCTCTGCATTTTGACTACTTCCCTGTGTTTGTTTCAATATATTAGGTAGAGCTGTTATGTTTCTTGGAATTGGTAGAGTGGCCTTGTGAAATAGGTGTAGGGCCCAGTGGCTCAGCCTTCCCAATCATCGGACCTGAGCATTCTGTGTGTGCCCCTGTGTGGATTGTGTGTACAGTCTTATGCAGTTGAGCTTTGAATGGCATCACTGGGAGAACTGCTATCTAGGAGTTGCTCTAGTTGCCTAGACTCTGTTGGAACATAACCAAGCAAATGTTTAAAAAGTATTTGTTGAATGTATAAATAAAATATTAATGATATCCAGCAAAGTCAGAATTAGACACCTTTTTAGGCTCTTCTCCCCATTTCGGAGGACTTTCTTAGGGCCAGCTCAGATGTTCCTGGTGTCTTCCTGAGGAACTGCTTGCTCTTTCTCTGGAGACTTGCAGTTGGGCAAGAGGTGTTGGTGATAGCTTTGTGTTGAATGGTGGTGAAAACAGGGTTTACAGTCAGTCCTAAATGTGTATTTTCGTCATTGATGGCTATAAATTTTTTGACTATTCTTCCATTGAAGGTGGGGTCTTTGTCCCCTTCCTCTGGGATCTGGGTAGGCTTATGACTGCTTCATCTAGGAGAGAGTGGCAGAAGTGAAATCATGTGACGTGCAAGGCTGGATGTAAAAGGCAGTGTACCTTCTGCCATGTTCCTAGGACACCTGTTGGTTTTTTTAAAAAGTTAAATTTATTGAGGTGACATTGGTTAATAGGATTATGTAGGTCTAGGACATTTACTTTTAGAACCCTCAGTCACCATGTAAGAAATCCAACTGTTTTGAAGCCACCTCTGAGGAAGCTCAGGCTTGACAGGGAGAGGCACGTGCAGGTATTCCCGGTGACAGTCCAGTTGACAAGTTTTCAAGCCATCCCAGCCCAGGCTTCCATCATAGGAGTGAAGATGCTTCCTGATGACTTCAGCCAAGGCAGCATGGTAGCCTCAGCCAGTTGAGTCTTCCTAGCTATATCCTCAACATCATGGAACAAGCACTAGCCATCTCTGCTGGACCCTGTTTATAAATTCCTGACCTCAGAATCCTTGTGTGTAACAAGTTTATGCCATTGAGTCTTGAGATGGTTTGTTATGCAATACAATAGTAATTGGGACATCACGAAACCAGCTTACTGACTGCTAACTCCTGGCCTAGGTTTATTGTCTTTCCCAGGAAGAGAAACTTTCCTGGGTCCTAATCTTTTCTTTTTTTTTTCCTCTCCACCAAGAAATACACTCAAGAAAGAAACCAGAAAAAAAGACGATTTCCTTGTAGTGAATCACCATCTTTGCTTCACTGTGTTCCACCTGCCTTGGAATTCCTGTCAGATTTCCACTGAGTCAGCACTATCTCTTTGGTTTATTTCCTAAGTTTGCTGACCTTATTTCATATTTTGTTGTTCTAAAAACAAATCACACAGGTTCTGCTTGATGTGAGATTTGTCTGCTCACTGACACACTCAGCCTAACCCAACTGACCTTGATAGGACAAAGCCAAACTCTAAGGCCCTCCTTGCTATGACATGGATTGTTTCTACAAGTCATCCACTGACATTCTCAAGGAAGGGTCTCCAGATCCCCATTTAAAACCAAAGTTCCTCACGAAAAGCCTTGACCCACTTTTGCCAGCATCCTGTGTATTAGTGGAAACTTGAGGAGGCACCCAGACCTTTGGGAAATTTACACTATGCCAAAAGCTTCTGGTGGCTAAAGCCAGGGCTTGATGGGGCCCCACCGCCCCTGCCTGGGCACACAGGCGCAGAAGAGGTTAATGCTATGATCTGGAATGCTAAAGGCTTGGGGAGCTCATAGCTAAAGACCTCAGTGAGTACTGACTCTGATTGATGTAAGTTTGGAGAACCAGGAATTCAGGTGTGTCTTCAGTCTTGGAGAAATCTTGGTCCTACTACTTATTGATTGTGTAGCTTGGATAGGCCACTTTACCTTTCTGACTGCATAGCCATCTCCCAGATATTGTGAGGATTAAGTGAGGCAGTGCACCTAGCCCAGATTCTGGCATCTAGAAAGTACTCAGAAAGTTATAGCTATTGACCTTATTGCCCAAGACCTAAAGTAGTTTCTTGTGGAGCATTTTCATAGCCAGTTCCTTAAAAAACCTTAAGATTCTTTGGAGTAACCCTGACATCTTGTCCATTATCTGGTAACTAGCTGTTTACATTTCTCTTTGCTTCTATCTTATGCGTTTTTTTTTAGGGCAGAGGTCATGTCTTAGTGCTCTAACTTTTAGGAAAGAAGAACATATCGATAGCCCTTTTTGCCATGTGACCATGACTGATTGACCTAAAAATTAAAACCTAACTTGGTGATCATGTTAAGGCACTTATTTAAATGCTCAAATGTGAGACCTAGCTAAGGCTAGTTTCCCTGTAATGGGGAGGAGAGAAGAGGCAGGATTGAGTGTGGGAAAGGCGGTAGAAGCTGTGGGGGATGCTAGAGGGAGAATTTGGGTTGGAGGTGCTTGGTGCAGCATCGAGAGTTGCAATTGGCTTCTGTCCTTCACTGTGGGTACACAAGCATCCCTGTGGATTTGCATGGCCTTTTAGAATTTTGAGACCCTTTTAAAGATGTGTGTCTCATCCAGAAAGAGAAACTACAATTGGTTTGCTAACAAAACAAGTCAGGTGAACTGGTACTTGCCATGGTAGATCGTTACAGTAAAGGCCCCTACAAAACACTTCCCAGTGTCTGCACTCTGCAGTCCCTTATGGGCTTTGGACTTAGCCAGGGGACTGTCCAAAAGCAGAGTCTTAAGTGGGTAAGAAATAGAGTTTTTCTGTGGACTCAAAAAACACCAGTGTTTCTGGGTGAAGCCCAGTGGGAAGCCTTTATGCAAATGTGTGTCCAAGGCCAGTGGAACAGTCCAGCTTGCTGGAAGAGCATAATTGTATAGAGGGTAAGAAGTGGGGATAAAAAGGATGGGCTAGCTGAAACCGGTTTGCTCAGTGGATAGAGCGTCAGCCTGTGGACTGAAAGGTCCGAGGTTCAATTCCAGTCAAGGGCATGTATCCTGGTTTCGGGCACATCCCCAGTAGGGGGTGTGCACGAGGCGGCTGATTGATGTCTCTCATTGATGTTTCTAACTATCCCTCTCCCTTCCTCTCTGTAAAAAATCAATTTTATATATATATATATATATATATATATATATATATATATATTTATATATGTATATTTTTTAAAGATGGGCTAGGGCCAGGCAGTGTGTCCAGGTCATAATTGTCCTTTTTTATTTTTCTGAGCCATCAGGGAACTTGCAGGGCAGAACAGTAAATGATGTTCCAGGCCCAGCTTAGTGTGGTTCAGTGGTTGAGCATCGATCCCATGCACCAAAACAATCTGGTTTGATTCCTGGTCAGGTTGAGTGAGATTCCTTGAAGGAGGCAGCCAATCAATGATCCTCTCTCATTGATGTTTCTATCTCACCCTTTCTCTCTCTAAAATGAATAAAAACATTTAAAAAAACCCCTCAATTAGGGAAACTTTATGACCAGTCTGGGCAAGGGAGAATGAGGGCCTCCCCAGGACCAGGCAGTGAAAGGAGAGAAGTAGGTGGATGTAAAGACACTGGAGGGAAAACTGATGGGATTTGGCAGCTGAGGGGAGGGGAAGTGAAGAGAGAAGCCAGAGATGATTGAGGTTGTCAATCTGTGACTGAGAAGTTGACAATAATAGGAACGAAAGGAACTGTGGCTTTGGGAGAAAGGAATGAATTTGCCCAGCTTGTGAAACACGGAGGGTGCGTGTACTTCTGAAGCTCCGTAGACCGGGCTGTTAGAATGTAGATGTTAGCATCTCTATATTCTAGGAGAGAGCACAGGTGAGTAGATGGGATGAAAAGGAAACGGGGAAAGGCTGAGATCAGGCCACCTCCCCAGTGATTGGTCACTGTAGTCAGTACTACAAAGGGAAGGCACCAGGTTAAGACCCTATCATCTTTCACTAGATGCCTGGCTTCTGTCTCATCACCTCATTTTCCAGTCTTAAGTGGATACCAGGCTGTTCAGTACCCTGTGCCAAGCCTTCCCATGACCCAGTGCTGTCTGAATTGGACACCATGGAGTCATACACATGCCACTTATAAGTTAGACTGTGAACAGATGTTCAGAGCCTTTTCTGGAAGTTATTGAATGTTCCCAAAAGATGTACCTGCACCACACCCTTGATTTGACATAATTTCAAAGGGCTGGTCAGTTTCTGATATCCACTCTCAGGCCTGGGTAAAGAAACTACTCTAAACCAGTGGTTGGCAAACTCATTAGTCAACAGAGCCAAA
This sequence comes from Lasiurus borealis, assembly GCA_004026805.1. NCBI lineage: Eukaryota > Metazoa > Chordata > Mammalia > Chiroptera > Vespertilionidae > Lasiurus > Lasiurus borealis. Next base: position 14,792 of record PVJN01032405.1, on the reverse strand, counting down.
TATCAACAGTACAATGATTGAAATTTTTTTTGAGAGCCAATTTTTAAAAACTTTTTCTAATGCCACTTCTTCAAAATAGACTCGCTCAGGTTGTGATATTTTGTAGATGAGCCACACTCAAGGAGCCAAAGAGCCACAGGTGGCGAGTCGCAGTTTGCCGACTGTAGCTCTAGACTATCTGTATTCTGTACAGCTGTGAAGAAAGGTTGAGAGTAAATGAGTGACTTGTTATCTCAGGCTGACCAGTTTCCTAGAGCTGGGTCTCCCAATCTGCTCCCTTGATGACTCTGATCAGTAATTATAAGAGTGCTACCCTTGCCCTGGCTAGTATGACAAGGGATTAGAGTGTCGGCCTACGGACTGAAGGGTCTCTGGTTTGATTCCTGTAAAGGGCCTGCACCTTAGTTGCAGACTTTATTCCTCAACCCCAGTCAGGAGACAACCAATTGATGTGTCTCTCTCAGGTTGATGTTTCTCTCCCCTTCTCTTGCACTCTTTTGAAAAAGAAAAAGAAAAAAAAAAATCAATGGAAAAAATATCGAGTGAGGATTAACCAAAAAACAATAAAAAGGTGCCACACTTTTGAAATCACTTGCAACCTGCCTCCGTTTTGCTGGATTAGATAGTCTAAAGGTGATGGAGAGGGGGACAGGTGACAGTGAGATGACTCGGTGCTGCCCCAGTCAATTCTTGCTTGGACAGTTGCTTCATGACACCCGCAGCCCTTGAACAGTTCACAATACAAATTTATTGAAGCATGTATTTATACAGAATGCAAGTATTCGGAGACATCCCTGTTGGCCTAATCTCTCAGATCTCCCACTCAAAGGATAGAGAGGGGTCAGGTGCAGTCTCAGGAGTCTGAAGTGAGTCCTCAGGAGGCAGCTTCTAGGCCAGAGGAGGGAAGCCTAGCCAGGTGTGGCTTCCAGGGAGGCCCAAGGTGGAGTCCTGGGAGTGGCTTGGCCCTGGGGCATGGCTTGCGTCTCAGGTGGTAATACCAAGCAGGGGCCTGCGCCTGCTGTCCGGGGCTCCAGGGACCCCTTTCCACTGTGGGCAGTGGGAAGGGAATAGGATCCACAGGCCAGGCCTCCTACACATAAGCATTTTTCCCGTATTTGCCGAAGCTGATGTCGTCTTCATATGAGACTGCTGCGGTGCGCACAGGGCCAGCGGACTGCACTGTGGAGGCCTTGTAGGGCAGCCGGGTTCTGGCAAGGGAGGTGCCGGGTCAGAAGGAGGTGCAACCTTTGCTTTTCTCCCCCACCCCCACCCGAGCAGCTCACCCTCCCTTACTTGGTGGCATGGCCTTCTTCTGGAGCACAGCAGCAGTTGGAGCAGAGGCAAACACCACCCAGGATGGTCAGCAGGGAGGCACTCCAGCCCAAGTAGAGTGCGGGGCCCAGCTCATACCTGGGAACAAAACAACACGGGGCAGTGCTAGCTCAGGGACATGCCAGAATTCCACCCCTGAGGGTGGGGCTCCCATACTCACTTGGTTCCTGGATACAAGGGGTCAAAGAAGTCCCGGGTGATGTTGGCAGCGTACCAGGTGATGGCCACCATCCCGCAGCAACCTAGGGCAGGGAGAGAACTGCACTGGAGCCCTAGGCCCCTAGAGAATTAGGGGGGTGGGGAGGTGCCCAGGCAGGAGCAGCCTAGAGAGTAAGCTGTGGGGGTTATCAAGTCCAAGAGCAAATTTCATTCCTTCCCTTTCTTCCCTCTCCCCAACTCATGATCATTCTAAGGCCAATTGTAAACTTCTCCATCTATCCAGAGCCCAAGACCCAACCTATACTCTGCTCCTCAGCCAGCCCTTGTACCCTCTTCATCCCTGGCCAGCTTTGTTCATCCCTGCCCTCAAGCACTTTGATCATTTAGTGCCCTCACTTGGGACTGTGCCCTATCCTTCCTAGAAAGCCCAGCTGCTATAAGCAATCTTATCCAACTAGCCCTGTCTGTCCTGACCCCTGTGTCCTTTGGCCTCCCAAAGCCCTCAGCCTGTGACATGCCTTTGCCACTCAGTGAAAGCCTGAAGCCAGTGAGATCCCTGGACTATAGGACCAGCCTTGCCACTCGCTAGGGGCTTGTCTTCCAGTAAGTCCCCTGACCTTTCTGAGGCCATTTCTACATCTGCAGGACAGATGAGACCCTCCTTATCTCACAGGCTCATGGAGTGATGTGTGTAGGTATGCTTTACAAATTGAAAAGGGATAGCCAGTCATGCAGTATTGTTTCTGTGCCGTGTGTGTGTGTGTGTGTGTGGTGTGTGTGTGTGTGTACACACATACCCTAACTCTGACCTTCCCAGCCAGGCTGAAAGCTTGGGAGGGCAGACCCTCACTTTCCCCCTTTGGAATCTCTCCCACACCACATCTCGTGAGGAGGGGTGGGGAGTGTGACCTGACCTCAGCCTTTTCCCGTTTGCTTTTCATCCCATCTACTCACCTGTGCTCTCTCCTAGGATGTAGAGATGCTCACATCTACATTCTAACAGTCGGCTCTCAGAAGGACACGAACCCCCTGTGTTTCACAGGCTAAGCAAATTCATTCCTTTCTCCCAAAGCCACAGTTCCTTTCGTTCCTATTATTGTCAACTTCTCACTCACAGATTGACAACCTCATCATCTCTGGCTTCTCTCTTCACTTCCCCTCCCCTCAGTTAGCTGTGGGGGCTCAAGAAACATTGCTAATGGACTGATATGTAGCCAAGAGATTTGGTGAGTGCAGGTGAAGCTGAGGTGAGCAAGGAGAGAGGGAAGAGCTTAGCCTGGGAGGACAGGTATCAATGCAAAGGGGAAGGAGTGGGAGCTGGAGAAGACAGACCCCTGGGGTCTGTTGCCAAGGGCTGCTCCCAACCCCCACCACAGCACAGGGCCCACCCATCACTTTCCCTCAATTACCAGCCAGTATGTATAGGGCCCCGGCAGTGGCGGCCAGCTTGGCTTTCCTGGAGAGCACCATGCTCCCAATGTTTGTGCAGCGCAGTCCCACCATGCCCAAGAAGAGGCCCAGGAAGCCCAGGAGGATGGCGGTGATCATGAGTGCCCGGCAGGCCTGGATGTACCCTGGGGAGGTGGGTTACAGCATGGGTCCCTGAGCCAGCTGCTTGCCCCTGTATCTCCTCTCCCCTGTGACAGCCAGGCCCTTACAGCCCATGCTTAGGCCTCAGTCCCTATAAGTTCTCAAATCTTCATCCCCTTTGGGTCTATCCAGCCTATAGGCTGAGGCGTCACACACCCCTCCTTCCCAGGAGCTCACCTCAGTCCTGCCCTGCCACCTGCCCCGGTGTACTTCCCCCAAACCTGCACCTATACCTCTGCATAAGGCTGGATAATGCTTTGTCCTGGGGCCATCCTGCACATTCTAGGATGTTTAGCAGCACCCTTGGCGTCCACCAGTAGATGTCAGGAGTTTCAAGGGGGACAATGAAATTTGTAGACTGTCAAATGACCCCTGGGGGGCAAAATCGCCTAGTTGAGAACCACTGTTCTGCTACATCACTACCAATCTCTACTATGCATAGAAATCACACCTGGATAACCCCAGCCCCTCCCCACACCTGCCTCTCCAGGTCCCATCTACTACCTAGCATTATGCCAGACATCCTGACCTGAGTTTCTTTCTTGAGTGATCAGTAGGGGGCAGCAGTGGCCTATGGGTCGCTGGGTACAGGGCAGTTTCTAATCTGGGAGGTGGGATTCCTGGGCCCAGGACCAATCCAAGTCAGTTTGGCTTTCAGTGCCTCAGTTTCCCCTTTCTCAAAGCTGAATGGCTGGCTTCCTTCCTGGCTCCCCTTCCCCCTCCCCTGACTTTGATAGTTGCCAAGCACCCAAGGACCTTGCACTCCTTTCCCAGGTGGGGCAGTGCCATCAGTGCTGAAGGGGAAAGTCTGGGTCCCTGCCAAGAGGATGTTTAGTGGCCTGGAGCTGGGGGGTAGGGAGGAGGGACAAAGTTCTCTGGGAGCATTTTCTCATTCCCAGCATTCCCTCTGGAGTTCCCGCCCTCTTCACCTACCCCATATCCTATTCCCTCCCACCCATCCGTCTACCCACCTCCACCTGGGCAGACCAGTTCTGGTAGACAAAGGGTAGATTATTAAAGGGCTTGTGAGAGCATGGGCTGGAAGGCTGGAGGCTAGGGGTGCACAGCTTGGGGGTGACTAAATGGCAGGACCTCTCAGGACTAGAACCAGCCTTGGAAGTCAGCCAGCTCTGAACACAAACACAAGTCAGGGTGCATTAATGCTTATCCCTGCGGTTTCCCCAGTTCTCTAAAAATAGGTTACTAAAACCCCAATAGCCGAACTATTGTAAACAGCCCTAAAATGGTGCATGTGAAGCACCCAGCACCACACCTGGAACCAAGATGCCCCTCAGCACTGAGCAACTGCACTCTGCCCTTCCCCCAAGCTCGCTCTTGCCTCTTCATCTTTCATGCGCACGCATGCTCTCCCTCAGGTCAAGAGCAGCAGTTCAAGGGCAGGCTCACAGCGAAGGCCCTTCCTCATGGTGTAGCTGGGAGGTATGTGAGGTGGGATGACCAGGACTGCTGAGCTGGCCACTCAGCATTCTGGGCTTCTAGCCCAGTTCATACAAGCTTCCATAGTTTTTTTGTGTGTTTTTTTGGTGGTGGGGAGGGGGGAGCACTTTCCTTGTTAAGTCCTAGAGGAAGTGATGAAAGTATGAAGCCGCTGCAACTGCTCTGGGAGATTCTGGGAATAGTGGGGACACAAGAGACCCATCTGGACCCCCTAACTGCTCAGAGCATCTTTGACATTCCTGGGGGATTTCGGGTAGCTCTGCTGTAGCCCAGTGCTGGCCTCTGTTCCTTCCCCTACCTCCAGCACCTGCAGAAGGGGACCTACAAGAGTGAGAAGGCTCCGGGAGAAACCAGTGAGGCTGCAGGAGTAGCACCGCAGAGGGTTCCTGTTCATCCCTTCTTGGTTTTTGGTATAGGGCCGACTGAAGGGAGACTCCCCTAGGGAATAATGGGGGGCTACGTATAGGGTAAGCAGGAAGATGCTACAGCTACTAGGGAGAATCTTTCTCAGCCAAAAGAGCTATAGGCTCCCGCTCTTCAAGAACTGAAAAAATACACCCCCAGGAATCCCAAACACACTTGCACACGCTCTCACCTGCTGACATTAGACACTCAAGACTCTCTAAAACAGTCCTTTAGAATTCGCCACGGCATTGGTGTCTCAGTGGAAGCCTGGTGAGGCTACTGAGATTGTGTCAACTCCCAAGAATCCAAGATGGGGCCTCCTCTTCACCCCACAAACTCCAACGCTACAATGCTAAAAATGTTTGAGTGCATACAGATGCTAACATCATGTTAACATTTTTCACCTTTTATTTCATAAAGTCCCCACGACTATTATGATCCTGATTTTAGAGATGGTCATTTAAAGCTCATTTTACCATCTGCGCCCAGCACAGAACTGTGACACACATAGCGCTGGCCTGGCAGTCTAATCCTGTTGCCTGCATTTGTAACCACTGAGACAGAGTGGCACATGAGGGCAGGGGGCCATGTGTGACCGGTCACTGCTGTAGTTCTACACAGAAGACTACCCCTAGCACTCCCTTCTGCAGGAGCTGTTCTCTGAGCTTGGTCAGGCCTCTCTCATCTGTATGGCACCCAAGTCCAGACCCAGGCAGCACCCAAACTCCCGGAGCTCTCTCCAACCTCCCTCCCTCCCTCTACTCCCTTCACCCTCCACCTTGTACCGGAGAGGGCCAGCATGGACGGGAACTCCCAGCAGTTGTGGACTCCCAAGGAGTCGGTTGCGCAGCTGTACCAGAGGTTCTCGAAGATGGTATTGGTGGTGATGACATTCCCATGCACAGTGGACACTCTCCAGTAGCTGTTTGGCAAAGTCACTCCCAGCATCAGCAGCCCCACAGCTGCCACGAAGAAGCCAAAGGTCTCCACAGCCACTGTCATGGTGGGACGCAGGCCCTGAGGGGCACCTGCGGCCCCAGAGGGAGAAGAGCTGAGCCCCAGGGGACTTTGAGGGCCGTTGGCTCGGGAGAGGTGTTAAGGCAGGGTAGGAAGAGAGAGTGGGGAAGGGCGGAAGACCAGCGGCAGCCTCGGCCTCAGGTCTGTCTCCAGATGTCTGCCTTCCTTCTCTCTTTCTGGGTTTCTGCTTCCTTGCAGGTCAGCAGTCAGAGGAATGAGCCAAGAGCCCGTGGCAGATGTTGATGAGATGTAAAGAATAAACGAAACGGGCCAAAAGTCCACTGCCTCTGGCTGCCCTGGGTTCCCCGCCCCACAGGGTGTGTGGGGGGGACTTACCGGGGAGTGACTAACGGATGCAGCCAAGGAGGGGCCCCCATGGGAGGCATTGGGAGCCAAGGGGAAGCGTGTCTCTGACTCAGCTTTCATCAGGGGCCAGAGAATGGAATCAGAAGGACAAGAAGAGACAGAGTATGACTACGGACAGGCACGGCAGCCTTCAAAAGGGAAGGAACAGGGAGCGGAGGCACTCTCTCTTGGTGTTGGTGAGAACATTTCAGGAAACTGAAAGACCTATGGGTTGGGGCATTGAGTCTTCCAGGAAGATTAAGGTTGAAGAAGGGAATGGGGTCTGTGGGGGAAACCAATGGCTCTGGAGTCCAACCAACCTAGATTCAAACCAGACAGAGAATAAAGCTGAAGCCCCACGAGTTCATTTCTGCTTCTGTTAGCTAAAGCTCCTCCTCCTCATCTCATAGGTCGTAATAAGTATTGTGACCAGATCAAAGCTCCCCACACGTATGAATTACTCGATGCTTGACTGTCCTGGGTTTCGGTGCTGCAGACCCAGGGTGAAGCCATCAGGGGTTACTTTCCCCCATTTGGTGGGTTGTCTTTGACTCTCAGCAACAAGCTTGATCTTGCTGCCAAGGGTCCCGGAGCGGGGATGAATCTCAGGCTTAGGCGATCCCATGGCTAATCTAAGCAGCTCATTGTTATCAGAACTGTCACCAGCTCCGTTAATTATGATGGATTAGAAACCTCTGCGTTCCCACCCCAAGCTGAGCACCTGTCCTGGTGTAGCCGGTCTCATTTCCTGCTTCAAGGCCACAGCAGGACAACCCTGGTTCTCTTCTGACAAGTGTGCTGGGGCTTAGTCCCCAAGGGACTAATCCTACACCCAGGCAATCACACAGCACATCCCTGAATTAAAGTGTAAACCCCCATTCCCCTCCTTCCCGTGTCAGGCTCCTCTGTGCTCCCCACAGGAGCCTCCTACCCAATCGATCCCCCAGCTGGGTTGGCTTGGCTGTGGAATGAGAGGTATGCAGTGAAGCAAGACAGGCCAAAGCCGAGCCTGGCACAAGGTGGGTGTGGGGCAAAGCAGGCTGGGTGGGGACTGGGTCTCCACCTTCCACTGGGAGGCTACAACTGGGGTGTCCTGGGTTCCTAAAACTCCTGCCAACTCCATGCCAAATGCCTGTTTCCTCCCCACCACCTCCCTCCCTGCCCCCAACGTCACCCCCTCTCCTAAGGAGGCTAGTTTAGGAGGAAGGGGAGGAAGCAGGAAGACAAAGGGAGGGGAAGGGCGAGGTTTTGGAGGAAACTGAGTGGGGGGGCCCCCTGGTGTGGAAAACTCCATGTGATAAAAGGCAGCTGAGTGGGTCAGAGGAGACAGGAGACATAAATCCAAACCTGTCCCACCTCCTGTCACTTTCTCTCAGGATCCTGGGGCTGTGCGAAGGCCACGTGGCTTTTGGTGGGGTTAAGGGAGGAAGGGCGTGGGATCTGGGCAGCTCTGCAAACAAAGGAGAACCCCATACTAGCATGGAGGTAATAGAAGAACACAGAGCAGGAAAGAAGCATGTGTTACCCTGACTTCTGGGCCCAAGGGAACCTGCCCCTTCCTCAACACAGACACAGAGGTTCGCAAGTCAAAGCCCAATTTTATTTACACTCATCCTAAAGCACACAATCTGGGGCTAGAGGACAAATCTCAGGGGAGAGGAGGTTGAGGCCATAGAGGACAGTGACAGGGTGCAGAAGAAAGGGACACAGCGAGAATGGATGGGCCCCTCTCTGAGTGTTCGTCATGGGCTCCCATGTATCCCCGGGCAGAGGCAGAGGTGCAGTCTCATTCAGGATTTGGACTTGGATACAGCAAATCCGATGAGTCCAGCCAGTCCTGCCACACCCAGGGCCATGCCTCCAACAATGGCCATGCCCACCAGTCCATCTGGGGAGAAGAAAAGGGAAATTGTCAGGAGTTAAGCCCTAGCCCACTAGGATCCTGGCTACTGTCTTCTTCCTGCCTGCTGCTCCTCAACAGTTATGCCTCTCTACCTGGATGCATGGGTTGAGGGACTCCAAGGGTTGGACAAAGAAGGCTTCTGAGGTTTTAAGGAGGAATTGCTGGAAGGATGAGTGATTTAAAGAGATCAGAGGGTACAGGCACGAGATGGGGAGAGAAAAAGGATTACACTAATAGTTAAGAAGGACCTAGGGATGATGAAGGCCAGGGAGATCGGAGAGTGGGGAGTGGAGAAAGAGGGGAAGGCGTTCACCTTTCTTCATGGCCTTGTCAATGAGCCGTTCCAGTTCTTTGGCCTGGTTGTTCTGGGGTTCTGTCTGCAGCAGCCCTCGCACATACTTTAGAGCCTTTTCATATTCCTACACTCGGAAAACACACACACACTCCCCTCAGGATTTCAGCATTCCTGCCCATCAGAGGGGCCTTCCCTTCACTTGCCCTGGGGGCTCCTCCCTCTACCTCCACCCCCTTCCCTCACAACAGCCCCACCCAATGGAGTAGAGTCCACAAACAACCCCAACTGTGTGGGGATGATAAGCTAGGGGAGATAACAATCCAAGGCCTGGGGCTGCACCCCAATCCTGACGTCACCTTTTCCCCACACCCTCAGCACCCTGATCCTCCTGTCTCTCACCTTCCCTCAGCATCCTGACCTGCTGTCACCTGGCACCTCCGTACTCGATAGGACCCCCTGCCTACTGCCCTCTTTAGGTTCTACCTTGGAGAAAAAGGAGAGGGTGCTATGGCCCATCCAAGTAGGATGGAGTGGGAAGGGAGCTCTCTGCCTTACCTTGAGCCGGTAGTTCCCCACAGCCAGATAGAAGACATAATCCCGCTGCTCCTCTTTGCTCCCTTTGAGCAACAGCTCTGGGGAGGAGGAAGGAGGAAAGATGTGAAAACCACTTCTCTCTTTTCCTAGCACTTGTGTCTGAGACCCTTTCTAACTCTCTGAATTCCTTTATAATCCTGGGAAAAAGTCCTGAGCCTCTGTTTCAGCTCAAGTCACATTTGGTTTCTAGTCAGACCTTTGGACAGCATGAACCTAGGCTGCCCAAACACCCTAGTGATCAACCCTCTGGTACCAACACTACAGTCAATCCTGGTTCATCCAAGTAAACTGAAAGGAAATCAAGGCACTGGAAAAGCCAAGAGGCACCTCTACTCAATTGTGACATCTGTTGTGTTTCTACTACAGTTTCTAATTGCTCAAACAAGTGTTAAAAATAAGTTTGTACTCCCCAACCCCTTTTAAAAAATCAGCTGAAAACTCTTCTTCAACTAGCCTTTTCTGAAGACCACCACCTGACTCTTAATTCAGTGACTTCCCAGAGGCTTGTGTGTTCCATTATACTCTTAAGCACTAGAATTTGTTGCTAAATAGTTTTGTGGGTGTTAATAAATCTTCCCAAGTGTCTGTACTATCTCCTCAACTAGACTGGCAACCCTTAGAGACCACTTCTTCTACAGCTGTGTTCTGTTGTAGAGGAAACCTTAAAATAATCTGAACTGGCAAATCAGACAAATGTAAGGTGAGATTATTTGCACTAAGAATTTTAATAATTTACAATAGGCATTCTTTGCTAGTACACTTGATTGTTTTCTTATTTACAACTAGAGGCCCAGTGCACAAAATTTGTGCGGGGGGGGGAGGAGGGGTGTCCCAGCCCAGCCTGCACCCTCCAATCTGGGACTCCTTGGGGGATGTCCAAATGCCAAGATCGTGCCTAAACCGGTAGTCAGACATCCCCCTCACAATCCAGGACTACTGGCTCCTAACCACTCACCTGCCTGCCTGATCAACCCTAACTGTGTTTGCCTGCCTGATAGCCCCTAACCACCTCTGCCTGCCAGCCTGGTGGCCCCTAACTATCCTCCCCTGCCAGCCTGGTCACCCCCAGCTGCCCTTCCCTATAGGCCCTGGTCACCCACAATTGCCCTCCCCTGCCAGAATCTTGTGGTAACCATTTTGTGGTGGCCATCTGTGACAAAGTAGTGCGACACCACCTAGGCTTTTATTATATAGAATTACTTGACCAAGACAGAGGGGTTCAAAGAAATGTAAAGGTCAAATACTGTGGCCTCTGACAAATGGTGACCCATCCCAAAACAATGAGAAGTAGTAGTCCAATCAAAAAAGCATCATTTGCTCACAGGTTTTTGGGACTGTCTTCTGCACCTCTTCCATGCCACCCTCACAAAAGGTTTCAACAGCCAAAACCGGTTTGGCTCAGTGGATAAGAGTGTCGGCCTGTGGACTGAAAAGTCCCAGGTTTGATTCCGATCAAGGGCATGTGCCTTGGTTGCGGGCACATCTCCAGTGGGGGGTGTGCAGGAGGCAGCTGATAGATGTTTCTCTCATCGATGTTTCTAGCTCTCTGACCCTCTCCCTTCTCTGTAAAAAAATCAATAAAATATATTTTTTAAAAAAGGTTTCAATAAGTGCTGAATAAGTGACATGGTGGGGAATAAAAACACAAGACTGAGACACAAGAGACAGGAGACTCTAGTCCTAATTAAGCTACTAATAGCTTTAGGATTTCAGACAAATCACTTTCTTTCTTTTTTTTTTTAACTGACTTCTACGCATGAGCCACAAAGTTTCTTTTCTTTTCTTTTTTTAAAATTTTTTATTGATTTCAGAGAGGAAGAAGAGGGAGAGAGAGATATAGAAACATCAATGATGAGAGAAAATCATTGATTGGCTGCCTTGTGCACGCCCCTTATGGGGAATGGAGCCCGCGACCTGAGCATGTGCCCTTGATCAGAATCAAACACAGGACCTTTCAGTCTGCAGGCCGACACTCTATTCACTAAGCCAAACCAGCTACGGCCAAGTCACTTTCTTTATAGTTAGACTACCAGATCACCAAAGTCCTGTGGAAACTGACATGGTCTATTTGGCAAAACAATGAGGTGGTAATTAGCCCAAAGTACACTGGAAGCCAGGCAAATGTGTATAGTCCTCTGTTAGAGTGAGTTTACTGTAAAATAACTGTTAGGTGTCTGTAATACCAGGTCCCATGTTGAAAAAGAATCCCACCACTTGAGATGGAGGGAGGGAATGACCAATGGCAGGAGAGAAGGGCAGACCCTGATTACAGTTGGGAAGGGGAGTAGGGTAGCCTGGCACCTCACCCTCCAGCAGTGCAATGCCTTTTCGGATGTCATCATTGTACTTGCTTCGCACCAAGCACCAGGCATACTCAAACTGCGTGCTCTTGGACACCGAGCCTGCTGCCTTCTCAGACTGAAATTTCTTTTCAAACTTCTGTCACAGGAGAGGAGAGGAGTCATTTAGAAATGAAGAGGGCAAACACTTCTCTATCAGGACCCTGCATCCATTTCCCAGTTCTCTGCCATGTTTCTCTTATGGGTCTTCATATCTGGCTCCACAAGTTCTATTTCCATCTCTGAGACCCCAGGCTTTCAGTTTCTTATGGGCGGCATGTCTCTGGACAGTCTCTCCTCCCCCCCCTCCCCCCATCAACCCCACCCTACCCTTATCCTTGTTCTCTCCCCCTACTGGTACTGAGTGGAGATGCCACCTGGTGGTGGTTCCAGGCACCGCTCCCGGAGCAACTGACCCCGAGTGGCTAAACAGTAAACAGGCTGTTCAACAACAGTCAGAACTGCTCAACTGCCCATACAGTCCCTGTAGGAGACTGCTTCCCCCATCCCGTCCCACATTGCAGAGTCCGGACTTCTTATCTGCAAAACGGGAACATGATGCTGCCTACCTTTCAAAACTCAAAGATTGAGATATCGCCTGCGATATACTTAGCACCGTGACGGATACAATGAGTAATACATGAAACTTTATGGGGGTCGCCACTGAGGGAGCACTCTAAAACAGGTTAGGACTCTGACCTAACTGTTGCACGCACCCAGAACTCATCAGTCTTTCCAACTCAGACTCCAGGCCTTGAGTCTGAGGCGTGGTGGCATAGGAAACTACAACTCCCATTAGTCTCTGGGGCAAAGTGGACCATCTCGGCAGGAGACGGACGCTGCAAAGGCTGTCGGGAGTGGTAGTTCAGAGTGACTAGGGAAAGCTGATGATGAGAAAAGGGTTTGGCCCCTATCTGATTCTTCTCAGGACCCGCCCGCCCGAACCTTTCCGCTCCCTCCCTCGGGGCCAGGCCTCACCAGCAGGTCGTCCACAGACACCAGCTCGTTTAGCACGGCCTCCATGGCCGCCGGCCCCGCAATCCTCACACCTCAGACGTTACTGTGCCACCAACTCCATGGCCCACTGGCAGGAGGGGAGAACCACTTCCGGCGTTCAGCGGAAAAGGGCTCCCTCCCCTACGCAGAGCCAATCGTTTCACTTAGCGACGCCAAGCCCGCCCCTCGCCGACTGAGCAAAGCCCCGCCTCTTCCTCCCCGCACAGTGGGCGTGCCGATGGTGTCAGTAATTCTTTCCCTTAGGGGGGTCCCACAGTCGATCCCACACCCAGCGGGCTGCTTACAATGCCACTCATGGCCTTCCTGGGTGCCATGCATATGCCTTCCTCCAAGTAGCACAAAGAGGAAGGTGAGAACCGAGCATGGATCATATAATTTTAGGGACTAGTCTAACACTACCCATCTCAACCTCCACCCTAAGATGAGCTATAAGACTCTCCCAGAAACCTGTGACCCTGGAAGCTGTGTGACTTTTCAGTGACTGGAAGAAAAATATAATTATCAGCCCTAGCTGGTTTGGCTCAGTGGATAGAGTGTCGGCCTGAGGACTGAACGGTCCCGGGTTCAATTTAAGTCAAGGGCTCAATCCCAGTAGGGTGCATGCAGGAGGCAGCCAATCAATGGTTCTCTCATTGTTGATGTTTCTCCCTCTCCCTTCCTCCCTGAAATCAATTAAAATATATATATATAAAAGAATTACCAGGATCTCTACTACTTTTACAATACAAGAGGGTATAAACTGGATCTGTTATCCATACACCCAGAGAGTATAAGAAAAGCTGTTGCCATTACTTGTAGAACGGGTCCAATCTTTTAAACATTTTTTAAAAATATATTTTGTTGATTTTTTACAGAGAGGAAGGGAGAGGGATAGAAAGTCAGAAACATTGATGAGAGAGAGACATCAATCAGCCGCCTCCTGCACGCCCCACACTGGAGATGTGCCCGCAAGCAAGGTACATGCCCCCGACCAGAATCGAACCTGGGACCTTTCAGTCTACAAGCCGACGCTCTATCCACTGAGCCAAACCGGTCTTGGCTAAACATTTCTTATGTAATATTCCCCGGAGGGGAAAGGACTGCTGTGTAGGGTGAAGGGCAATGAGGAGCTTGGCAGTAAGAAGCAAAAAAGCAAAGAAAGATGAAATGCTGCTGGCTGCTCCAGCATCTATTCTATGCAGTGATGGGACTGGGTAGGTAATTACTTTCAATATTCGTTTTACCTTTTTAAAGAGAAAACCACGGGCTCAAAATAGTATCAGTGTAAAAGCCATATCAAACCTAGATGTATTACCTAATTTAATTGCAATTTCAACCTCTTCCAGAAATGTAATCTTAATCAAGTCTGGAATTTTCTGGTCAAGCACAAATAAGTAAATTTATCATGTCTCCCCCTTAAGAATCCCCCACCCAAGAAATAAAGGTAATCTACATGATAAAAACCCTTGCCATTAACCTCTCCCTAAAAGTCCTTGTCTAAAAAACATAATTTTCTTCTCTTGTTAATAGCTCCATTTCATACAATCCCTTAGAAGCATCCGTGTTGTTACATGGGATGCTGTCCCAGTGAATCATTTAATAAAGCTAATTAAGTCTTCAAATTTACTCAGTTGAGCCAGGCTGGTGTTGCTCAGTGGTTGATCATCGGCCTATGAACCAGGAGGTCACGCTTTGATCCTAGGTCAGAGCACATGCCTGGGTTGTGGGCTCAATTCCCAGTAAGGGCGTACCAGAGGCAGCCAATTGATTGATGTTTCTCTCTCTCTATCCCTCTTCCTCCCCACTCTCTCTAAAATCAATGAAAACATATTTAAAAAAAATTTACTTGATTTAATATTTTAAACAACTTTGACCCACAGTGCTCATTAGAATGTAAGTTCTATGAAGGAAGGAACTAAATCTTGTTTATCCTTGCATCTCCAGCTCCTAGGCAATTAGACAGGCATGAGTAGTATAGAAACAATAGGCCAGGTACAGAAAGTTGACAGGTAGAATGGGCAAAATTGGGGTGGGACCTTGTCCTCCAGGGTGACCTTCCCTCCCCTAGTATGTCTGGTCAGACTCTCCGCTGGCATGTCACTAGTCATGTGGTAGACCCTCTCCTTCTCCAAGAGGAAAAATAAGGGGGTGGGAGAATAGCATCATATAACTCCCTTGAGCACTAAGCCCTAAGATAACATCTAGGCCTCAGCTATGTTTCAGCTCCAGGCCCCCATAAAACTCCAGTAAGGCCAGGCAGGGTGAAGCCAAGGCTGGCATCAGGACCAGCTGTGATGACTAATGACCCCCTGCTCTGGTACCACTAATCAGTGAAGACTGTGATGAGAGAAGATACATC
>PVJN01032404.1:0-24200 GCA_004026805.1 Lasiurus borealis | reverse complement strand
CCAGGGAGCCAAACCGGTTAGGGCAAGTATTGTCATTTTTTTGTTGTTGTTTAACAATTTGAATGGCTGAATATTTATTGACAGTGGACAGGGTAGGGGGAAAGGTGCATCCTGCAAAAGGAAGGGAAGAGAAGGAAGCAAGGGGAAATTCCTCACTTTTAGCTTTTGCGGTAGGGAGAGAAAAAGATTTCCTACTAAAGCCTATAACCAAACAATCTTAGACCTGTTGTGCTGCTCAGCAGCAGCTGGAGGATCTGGGAAGAAATCCTTCCAGATCCATCGGAATGCTTTCCATTGAGAAGAAACACTAAGAATCTATTTTACCCAGGAGCCGAGAAAAGTTTACCTTCAATCTGAGGAAGACATGAGAGACTCCAGGTCTCTCTGTTTTCCGTCCTGTAGTTTCCTTTAATTAGCTGCAGGTCATGGACCTTCACATACTTGGCCGGTGGCACACGCTCACTGGGAGTCATTCATTTTCACGGCCCCTTCCTTCCTCCAAGCATCACAGTGGTTTTAAATAATCACGCATGTGCAGACTGCTCAGCTCAGATTTCAACTTGAACATATATATGTCTTATGGCTACTGAATTTGAGTTACAGTCTTAACGGGACAACTATAAGAAAATCCACTTACCTGGGGTTCTGTTTGAGTGTGAGTAAGGATAATGAGCGTAATATTTATTAGTCTAAGTCCCTCTGTCGTGTGAAAGTCCTGAGTCTCTGTATGTTGCTGGCAAGCATGGTAATACAGTTCTGCTTCGAGGTCCTATATCTTACCACCAATAAAAGAGCCTGCAGTTACATTAAAAAAAAAAAAAAAGAAGTCCAACTGAAAAAAAAAAAGTGTGAACTTGACTTTAAATACACGCTGCCAGACCTTGTTCCTTATTCACAAACATCACTCCTAATTTGAACTGGAACCTGATGTGGCCTATGGAATTGTTCTGGTCCTGTTCATTGATTTCTTTGGGGGACAATCTTCTGCCCCTCCCCAGTTTTAATCACTTTCCACCCCGTAGTGGAAAGCTCCCTGTCCTGCTGGAGGTGTGACTCCTGGGAGGCTTTGGAAGGTGATATCATGAGAGCTTGGCCGCAGTGGACATGCTGGGTCATTCCTGCTACAGAGGCCTCTGCTGGCGGCCTGGGATGATGCTGCGTTTCTCAAAGTTCAGTGACCGTCTTCACAATGTTTGCCGTCTCATTCTGCCTGTGCAATGTTTGATGAAAAAAATTCCCTTTGCATGGTACAGAGTTAAAAATGTACCAACGACGCCAGCCTCCTCTCAAGGAATAACATTCGGGTATTGGAGATTTGACGAGCCGTTTGTGTGC
This sequence comes from Lasiurus borealis, assembly GCA_004026805.1. NCBI lineage: Eukaryota > Metazoa > Chordata > Mammalia > Chiroptera > Vespertilionidae > Lasiurus > Lasiurus borealis. Next base: position 22,865 of record PVJN01032404.1, on the reverse strand, counting down.
CCTATTTCATTAGTGCTAATATGATACAGGTTTCCCTCATGGTGAGTCTGTCTGCAGTCAGGATGTGTTTTAAGGTGATGCCTGCGAGCAGGAAGCAGTGGGGACCTGGTTGTCTTGCCTGCCACCTTCTGGCGAGAAGAAGAAGGCACCGGATACAAACTTGGACAATGGATGTCAGTGGCAGAGAATCCCGAAGCCACAGGAGAGCAAGCACCATGCAAGAAACACAGCTTCACCTGTGCTGTCCGGGACATGGTGGGTGATATTCTGTGGCAAATCATGCACCTGGTGGACACTGAGTGTAAAAGGGACTCAGAAGAATTCAACACCGCATTGTAAAGAAATATAAGGAAAACCTTAGCCTATTAAATGTGCTTATGTGCTTTTTATGTATGCTTGAGTGTAATTTATTTTCAAATCCCAAGTCTAAGGAAGCTGAAAAGAGTTCTTTCAGTAAGAATAAAATAAAAATATTAAGTGATAAGAAGTCATTAGGTCATAGCTGCGTGTTTTTTCGTAGCAGAACATAAAATACTGGTGTCTATTACCTTTCATACACATTAAAATAAAAACAAAGCAATCGCGGAAATCAGTTTGGCTCAGTGGATAGAGCATCAGCCTGCGGACTGAAGGGACCCAGATTTGATTCCAGTCAAGGGCATGTACGTTGGTTGCAGTCACATCCCCAGTAGAAGGTGTGCAGGAGGCGGCTGATTGATGTCTCTCTCTCTCATCGATGTTTCTAACTTTCTATCCCTCTTCTTTCCTCTCTGTGAAAAATCAATAAAATATATTTTAAAACCAAATAAAACAAAAAAACACAAAGCAATCCCTCTTTGTACAACCTAAAATCACCCCACCTGTATGTGCTGTGTTTGAGGCGACATGGGTATAGAGATTAAGAGGTTCATGTTGGTTGCCAATTGGCCTTATTTACCAGTGGTATGATTTAGGCCAGTTGGTAAGTGCCTGTTGCTTTATTTTTTAAGTGGGTGTCTTGAGTGGATCCCCAACGAAGTAGACCCTGAGACAAAAAGGCGAGTGCAAGTATTTGGGATCCTAGAAAGCCAGGGTAATGGGGAAGTGAGAGGAGAAAAAGGAAGCTGAGGGAGGCGTGTCACAGTGTCCCAGGGAGTAGGCCCCAGTGTCAGCAATTGAGACTGTATCCCCCGGGGACCCTCTGGCCCTGGCAGGTGTGGGACAAGCCTCAGAGTTAACCCACCCGGGAGACGAGGAAGCCATTTACTTACCAAGTGTTTGATACTCCAGAAGCACTTATTTATCAAGTTCAGTGGTACCTCGAGATACGAGTGCCCTAACATACGAGATTTTTGAGATACGAGCCGTCGAGCGAGCGATTTTCACTTTGAAATATGAGCAACATTTGATATAGGAGTAATGGCGCTGATTGGCCGGCTGCACACGACTCACCAGTTTACCGTGACTCCAGCGTCTCATAGTTTCCCACGCCTCAAGGTTACGAACGAATTAAACTCGTATCTCGAGGTTCCACTGTACTGTTCTGTACCATGGAGGGGTACTCCCAGGGCGGTGACCTCTGCGCCAGGCTGGCCTGCCCATGCACCGGCAGCCTTCTCCTGGCTCTTGCAGGTCAATGTTGACCCAGGTGGTCAAGGTGAGTGCTAAGGGGATACAGGCATCAACACCATCTCCCCAATGGATGATCACATCACCACAATGCACTGTTGTGAGTGTTAAACACCATCAGACATACCAGCACTCGCATAGGGTCAGTTTTAGTGACTCTTGGCTAAGTTACTGTTAACATTCATCCTCACCTTGGACTGATCTCTGTCTTACTCATAGACCGGGCTGCAGTTCAACATCCTGTAGCAATCTTACATGATGGGAGGTTTGGCTTCGTAAGTCCTTAAACTGTTCCTTCCCTACCTCTTGGTTAGTGCATCTTCCCTCCAACTGGCCAGTGGGAAAAACGGTAAGAAATCTGGGTTCCCTCTGTATGTGAAGGGGATACTGCTGCCTCTCATAGTATGGCCACACTATGAAGGAGCCATGAGGAGAGGATTCCTCAGGGCCTTTCAATGCTGGGCCCCCGGTTCTGGTGAGTGGGACTGAAAATACTAGCTGTCAGACGACCGAGATTTAAATGCAGGTCCCATAATTTCCTACCTTTCTAATCTCAGACAAGTTAGAAAAATCCAGAGAAAATCTCAATTTCCTGATCTCTAGGGAACAGAGCACTTGCCTCCAAAGGTGAGGATTAAATAAGAAGACGATTGTAAAGCACTTACTATACCATACCTGGCACAGAGACATTGGTCACTACTTATGCTCTTATTATTATTTTCCTGATTAGTCTTCTATGGCTTACACGGATGGTGATATATATATATTAGAGGCCCGGTGCATGAATTCGTGCATGGGTGAGGCCCAGCTAGCCTGACCAGGGGGAGAGACATGGGCAGTTGGCCAGCCTGCCTGCTAGTCAAACAACTGGTTGAGGGGACAATTTGCATATTAGCCTTTTATTAGATAAGATATACACTGAGTGGCCAGATTATGATTCATTCAGAGATCCTCATAATCTGGCCACAGAGTGTGTACTAAACATAGGACTCTGACCCCTTCGGAGGCCAGGAGAGGACCCGAAGGAGAGGTAGACAATAGGAGGAGTCCCTGCCTTTAGAGCTTTTGCTCAGAGCAGCTGTCCCCTCAGCCTCTGGTCTGCCCAGGCTTCCAGAGAGAAAGGCTCTCCAAGTCTTTGATGCTTCCTGGGTGGCGTGGAAGATACAGTCTCCAAATAGCCACGCCAGGGAGAGCGTCCCACACGGGAGCCAGGCCTGCAGCGCTTTGCTGGGCTTGCCGAAGCCCTGCCCCCTCACACTGCCCCCTCGGATGTGGGTCCTTGGCTGTCCTCCTCCTGGGGGCCTCTTGGGTGGTGGCTAGGAAGGAGGGAGAAGGGGTTGTGAGGATAGATGACACTGCAGAACCTTTGTAATGCCAACTTCCAGCTTACTAGTATACAGTATTTTCATCAATGTTTCTTTTTTAAAAAAATATTTATTTCAAAGAGGGAGAGAGAGAGAGAGAGAGAGAGAGAGAGAGAGAGAGAGACAGAGAGAGAGAGAGATCAATGATGAGAGAGAATCATTAATCGGCTGCCTCCAGCACACCCTACACTGGGGATGGAGCCTGCAACCCAGGCATGTGCCCTGACCAGGAATCGAACCGTGGCCTCCTGATTCATAGGTCAATGCTCAGCCACTGAGCCAGGCTAGCCGGGCTCATCAATATTTCTTATAAATCCTGCTGAATATTACAAAGCGTAAGAGAATTCCTTGCCAAAGATAGAGAATCCATGTGATCCACCAGCACACAAATTTATGCGTACAAGTCATACATATTCACGAATGCATTTCTCTCTCGTATCCCAAGGAGTATTAGCAGTAGATTAATTGGGGTAGGAATAGGGCATGTTACCAATTAGTTTGAGGGTTGGGACTAAAAGTAGGAAAGGAAGAAGGGAACTAAAGCGGGGAAAGGGAACATCTTTAAGATCCCGTTACTTGATTTCATGCTCTCACGTATGCGGAAGTGTCCGTTTGCAAAAGAGGAAAAAAGGAAAGGAAAGAAGGAAGGAAGGAAGGAACGGCAGAGGAACGTAAAAAGAAATTTAGAAAGAAAATGATGGAGGGACATTTGCAGATATGATCTCAGAAAGCAGCTGCAGATTTTTGAAAGGCCTTAGATGGTGTTCTCCTTATAATGCTTTCGGGTCCTAGAAATCGGAAAGACCAGAAGCCAGAAGACTGAGTGGAGGTCCAGCTGTTAGTGACCAGTCACCAGCTGTGTGACTGTCTAACCACAGCCTCGCTGGGCCTGGTCTTGAAAGGCGGAGAGAGTGATGCTTCCTGCCAGCCTAATACCCTATGTCCCTCAAATGCCAGAAGCACCCATTCTGCAGAAGGACTGGCAGGCAGGATGGCCGTGGCTGTGGTGGCCGTGTTACAAATCTACCACCTGTTCCATGTCGCACTGCCTTTGCTCAGCCCTTTGCCCCATCCAGTGACTGTCAAGGGGCCTTCTCACAGCTCCTTCCAGAATACAGTCCCTGTCCCCCACAGAATGGCAATGAGTACACCCTCCCCTGCACCCCCCCCTTTTTGTTTTCAAATCGTGGCTAAGGGTTTGCTGTAAAATTTTCAAGTTATAGAAATGATAAGAGCTCCAGTCCTTTAGTTAATGTTATTTAGGGTGGATAGATACTCAACTTCTTATCTAAGTTCCTGAGTATCCCTAAAAAAATCTGTGGGGTTCCTGGCTCTTACCAGGCTACAAAAATGTTATCCTATGGCTGTTACCTCTCAGGGTTAAAAACCTTATTACTGAGATATAGCATGCATACAGGAAAGTAGAGCATGAATTAAGGACATTAAATCCAGTTGAATATTTTACTCGTGTACACACCTACGTAATAATCACCCATCCAGGTTAAGATATGGAACTTTCTGGCACCTTGAGACATTTCCTCAGGCCCATTCCTGGTGAATGACACACTCACCCACCTCCCTTGTCCCCACCTGCAAAGGACTGGCATTTTGACTTCTCTCACCGTTGGTGTGTTTTGTCTGTGCACTGACATCAACTGTTCAGTTTTACTTACATGACTTCAATGCAGGTCAAGAGTGTCTGACCTCTTTAATCAGGGGCCACACGGGTTAGGGCATAAATGATGAATCCTGGGAAATAGACCCTATCGAAATAGATTCTGTCAAAGACAGATGGATCAGGCTCAAAGGTGAGTCACCATACTTCGGAAAGCGGATAAATTGTTCCTGAGGCTATTTAAAAAAAAAGCGTAATAAAAGGAGGCATCTCACTTTTGAACAATGAGCCCCCTAAATGCCCAACGCATTTGACTTCAACAGGCCTGTTCAGAAACACAAACAGCCTGCTATTCCGCCAAGCGTCACTAGATGGGGATCTTGAGTCAGGCATCCCTGGCTGGCTGGCTTTCTCCAAGGTTCTCTTTCTTTGAATCAGTTTCACCAGGGATCTGAGCACCCACATCATGCAAGTTTACAATGTTGGCATTTCAGGCTTTTTTTTTTGCAGAACTTTTTGGGGGTGGTAGTTTGGAGTCACGTGGGTTTAGTTTTTAATGTATTAGCTTAATTAATTTCTCATCTGGGGTTCCAGGGAGGAGGCCGCAGCCCTGGCAGGCAGGCGGCCTGCTATTCATCTGGAGTCGGTTTCTGGCAGCAGCTGCCAGTGTTTGTTCACACTGGCCCCACAGGGTGTGGCGGGTGGTGCAGACTGCCATCAGACCTGATAGCTGATTGCAAGAGGAAATCCTCGCTAGAAATCGCTCCCCGGCGGCCAACAAGTGAACCCCACGGTCCCCTTTCCTAGCATCAGCAGTTTCAGAGCCTTTATTGATAAAAAAAAAAAGAAAAAAAAATAAAAGCGAAGTTGATGCTTTTTTTTTTGTCCTTGGTGCTGGGTGAAATGCCAAAGTGATTGCTGTATTGAAACACCAGTTGACCTGATAGAGAAATCTAGAAGCAGGAGGTGAAAGCCTTGACGTTCTCTTTTTATGTATCAAGAATAAATAGCCAAGACCGGTTTGGCTCAGTGGATAGAGCGTCGGCCTGCAGACTGAAAGGTCCCGGGTTCGATTCCGGTCGGGGGCATGTACCTTGCTTGCGGGCACATCTCCAGTGTGGGGTGTGCAGGATGTGGCTGATGGATGTCTCTCTCTCATCGATGTTTCTGACTTTCTATCCCTCTCCCTTCCTCTCTGTGAAAAATCAATAAAATATATTTAAAAAAAGAATAAATAAAAAGTTGAACATCTAGCTTGCCTTCGCTGTAAGTTTCCAAGCTGACCCGGGAGCTGGGCCCTTTCGCCTGGAATGTGTTGACCTTCTAGGGACAATGTGGCCATTTCTCTTTGGCTGCGATCTGAAAAGAGTTGAAGTGTCTCAGCTCATTTCCTAAGACACACACACACACACACACACACACACACACACACACACAGCCACAGAATAAAACATGCGATTTGGGCTTTGGGCCAGGCTCTCTGTTCCGAAGGTGCCCAGGAGAGCTGAAACTACATTCCGGTTCCAGGTGCACACACTCTTACTTCCAGCTGAGCTCCGTTGGAGGGGAAGGACAGAAGGAAAAGGGGGAGAAAAGAGTGAACCGGGAGGCATCAGGCCGGAGGGAATGACTGGTGACTCAGGTGTGTCCCTGCAGGACCCTGCCTCCCTGCCTTCAACCCACAGCGCCTGGGAACCTGCAGGCGTCTGCCGCAGGCAGAGCCCCTCCCAGGCCCTGCTTTCCCGCTTCCTCAGAGCCATCCTGTCTCAGAGCGCAACGTGGACTTGAACTCTTGACTGCTTTGACCTGCCCCTGCCAGGTTCCTACCCACCGAGCAGCCGCGGAAGCCAACGCTGTGAGCAGTTTGCCCGTCCAGGTCTCTGCCATTCCCCCTGGAGACGTGGGCTCCCAGTCTGGTGGTGGCTCACGAAGAGGCTGATAATCCTTTGGGCCCAACTGAACCCATTTTCCTGGGACATTATCCAAGAAGCCTCTCACATTTCAGACTCGAAATGATCATTTCATCAAGGAGGGGAGTTTGGTTTGCTCCTGTGTCTTTCCTTACTCTTTTTCTTAAACCGAAGGAAACCCTGTTCACCAGGGAGAAGTATTTTAGCAAACGCGAACTTCAAGAGAAAAAATTAGAAACCATTTGTAATCCCACCACCGAGATATAAACTCTGTTAATCCCTTTCTGTAGAGCCTTCAATCAAACTTCTGTGGGCATATATATAAATGATTTTTACAAAAACAGGAGTCATTTTATACATATGTGTATAAATCATGTTATATGATTTTTATTTTCACAAAACGTTATCTCCTATCTTCCCATGTTATTCAGCACTGATATACAACCTTACATTTAAATGACTGCCTGGTATTCTATTAAAAACAACCCCTTATTGTTGAACAGCCGTTTTCCCCTACCCATTTTCGTGGTAATACAAACAAAACTGTAATTAACATTCTGGGATGATTTTTACTGTATATTCTCATTTCCAAACACCCAATTTGGAAGTACTTGACTACTGAGAGATTCCTTGCAGTATGAGAAATGATGCCTTTTACGGGAGGGACACGAAGAACATAAATCAACATTTGCATGGAATACGATTTCTTTTCTCCTCCTCATGTTAAAAGTTTCCACATGTATTTACCTGACTTGTGTATATGTACGTACATATACCCGAACACTCCCAAGGGATACACCATTTTAGATGTCATGGGAAATAGTTACTTTAATTGTTAGAGTCGATTCTTATGTGGGCAAACAGGGGGGAAAATGCTGGAAATACAAGATGCATGAAAAAGTGTTTTAAAGTCTTTATTGGGTTTGAAATGATGAGAGTTTACATATTTAATCATAAGGGGATGTTTCTGGTCACAGAAATGATCATTAGTACTGCACTAGAGTTAAGTAATCTTTATAGCAATATAAAAATGCCATTTCACCCTTAGATCTCACTGAGATTTTTGTCTCTTTTATGCTCTTTGGCATTACAACACTCAGTTAATTGAATGCTACTTAATAATGAGGGTGGGTAATGAAACCATCGGAGCTAATGTGTCCATGGAAATTTCTAAAGCACAAACCCCAAACATCACCACAGTAGACTGCATTTGCCCAAAGCTAGGAAAAAGAGAAATTAAGGACTATCGTTGTGGTTTAAAAATTACCCCCACTTTTAAAATTAATAGCCTTTGTTCTTTTTCATCTTTTCTAACAAAATGATGTTTTAAGAAGCAAATTCTGGCCGAAACCGGTTTGGCTCAATGGATAGAGCATCGGCCTGCAGACTGGGAGGTCCTGGGTTCAATTCCGGTCAAGGGTATGTACTTGGTTTGCGGGCACAACCCCAGTGGGGAGCGTGCAGAGGGCGGCTGATCGATGTCTCTCTCTCATCGATGTTTCTGGCTCTCTATCCCTCTCCCTTCCTCTCTGTAAAAAATCAATAAAATATATTTTTTAAAAAAGAAGCAAATTCTGTATTTCAGCCTTGGCTCACATTCTCATCAGTTGCTTTGGTGAAAGTGCTCATAAATTTTAACTACCCTTCCTAAATTGTAAGAATGTCTATGGTGAGTTAAAATATACTGTGTGTGTGTATATATATGTATATATATATATATAAAATAATTGATTTTTTTATATATAATTGATTTCAGAGAGGAAGGAAGAGGGAGAGAGAGAAACATCAGTGATGAGAATCATTGATTGGCTGCCTCCTGCATGCCCCCTACTGGGGATCAAGCCCATAACTCAGGCATATGCCCTGAACCAGAATCAAACACAGGACCCACTGAACCAAACCAGCTAGGGCATGAGTTTTTTTGATACACATATGGCTCATATTTGATCTGTTTGACAAAGGCAATAATAAAGACAATTAGTGATTTCCATTAGCTCACATGAGAATATAGGTCAACAGCAGTGAGGCTTCTGGAATCAGGGACTTGGTTAGTTTTGGGGGCTGCCATTTACTGGCTGTGTAAACTTGGGGTGATCTGCTACTATGCCTCAGAGGGTGTTTCACCTAAAACATAAGGATACAAACGTGAGGATTAAATGAGGAAATGCAAGGTGTGTACCACTGTGCTTGTCACACAAAAAAAGAAGTTCAACAAATTGTCAACTGTTTGTTTCAAAACTTGACTTCATAGGGGTGAAATGACCATTTATTTTTGCCATCTGAACAAAATGCCTGTGGGTAAGGGTAGTTGCAGATATTTCAGGCGATTTCTTCACAATTAATTGTGTCATCATCTAAGTGAAACTCCACCAAGAACTTAGTTCAGAGACGTTTACACTTATAGAATCAAAAGCATACAACTTTGGTCCAGATATTTGGATTTTTTTTTTCTCAGATCTGTTCAGGAAAATGACCCTTCAGTTGAGATACACGTCTTCTTATCACGAATGTCTTCTCATAACGGCTTTTAGCGAATGTAACTTATTGAAAATAGGAAGAAGCTGCCTTGAGTATCATTTAATGAAGCACCTTTAGGTTTAGAAAAGCAAGAATATCTCTTGTGCCTTCAAAATGGAACTTAATTGGTTCCAAACACGAACAGCTGGATTTTGATCTCTTTCTACAAAAAAAAAAAAAATCATTTTTGACTATAAAACCTGGTTTAAAATTTAACTGAAGGTAATTGATTTGTAAAATTTCAAAAGCCACTCTTTAATCTTTTACTGAACTATTAATAAGCTAATAACCTTATTTTATTGAATTTGCTCTTTCATTACATGAGGCCAGTTCCTTAAGTAGGTGCTTGTTCATTCTAAAGCATGCTCCTATTTTTTGAGATGTCCATCCTGCTGTGTAAAAAAAAAGAAAACAATAAAAAAGAATTGGTAGCATCTTTTCTTAGTTGCAGTTTTCCACCGAAGTTTAGCTTTATTTAAAAATGAAATTGGGGAAAGCAAGAGAGAGTGACCATGAAAAGATTTCTCAACCTCCTACTCTTATGGGGCTCTGAGTGTTAGCAAATCTAGTTTTAAAGTAAGTGGATTGCCATTTTCTTTCAACTTTCCTGGCAAAGCGTAACAGATCATCCGATTCCTTTGTCTATACATTTTAAAAAGTATTCTTTTATTGACCATCACATAAAAAAAGAACACAAATCATGTCTTTCCCATAATTAATAGACTTCTCTATTAAATTTTGTTTGGAAAAGGAGCTTACACAAACATTTTCTGTGTGTCTATACTTATCAAAATTTTCTCAGAGTTGGTCAGATATCACTTAACAAAATATTGACACCATCTGTTTCAAGCTTGGGATAATTGTCTCTTTAAGAAGTGATTTTTTTTTTTTTTGGAAATGGAGTTACATCTGTTTAGTACCTCTCAATTCTTAGAAGACTGGTTTATTTAAATGCTCTCATGATGGGAAAACCCTAAATTAATGGTTTTCCACTTGGTATCAATCCGCTAACTGATTTAAAAAGAAAAGCAAAAAGAGATGAAGCCTTAATAATTTGTTTGATTCTCTCAAAGATGGTGGCAATTTGTGTGCAGGGATGGGAATATCTGGGGTTAGTAATCTACAAGAACTGATTCTCCTGCTAAAAGCACATTGACTTAGAGTGGCTAAAGGTAGCTCTAGCCTCACAGGCCTGCTATAGATGAGTCAACAAAGATTCCTTAGCATAACTTTTATATTATCACTCCAGATTTTTAGAAAAGTTCATTTCCTTGATAAAGCTCAGGCCTTTGGATAGCTGAGCTTCCAAGAATTCATGACATTTTTTTATAGTGACTTGTGACCCTGGGGCACAAGACATTTTTTATAGTGACTTGTGACCCTGGGGAGAGGGTGAGATACACATTCTCTTGTCTGTTTGGGTCTGATCTAACTCCACGAGAATCTTTGATTGTTGTATCCTTACTGCCTAGAAGAGGATTTGGTGTATAGTAGGGCCTCCATACATGTTTGTGGGTGTGTGTGTGTGATATTAATTGAAAAAAGAAAAGAATGTGTTCTGAGAGGGGAAAAAAAGGTCCAGCGATGGAGCAGCAATGCCAATCTTTAACCACAGCAGGCCAGGCCATTTCAGTTTCTCCAGCCCCGGAAGTTTGGCGGGGGGCATGAATGAGGGCGCCATGTAGGAGCCAGGCGGGGAGTGTCAGTGAGCTGGTTCTCTCTTCAGTCACTTCATGGTCTTGAGTATCCCAGCTTCTCTGCTTCTCAGGTCCTTGGGGGTTCTCCATCCCGCAGTTGCCCTCTGCTTGTGTTGACAGGAAGCCTGGACCTTCTGGGCAAGGAGCAGAACAGCGAAGTGGCTGATAACTGGGCATCAGTCCAGGGTCTGCCAGCGTGATAATACCCGATCCAGAGCAAGCTCTTAGCCCAGCGCAGGTCAGAGTCAAGCCTACCTTGCTGGGTTGCTGAAGGATTGCGGAGCCAAGGCCTGATCAGAGCAGCACCTGCCAAAGACTCGGTGTGGGCAGCGCACTGCTTTCCAGAAGTGCAGCTCAGCGTCCCTGCGTGCCCACCTTGCACCGCAGGCCTGGCTTGGGAGAGGCCTTGGCCAGTGTGGCAGTTTCTGCTCCCACAGGTGTCATTTCATTGTTCCCAGTGTTGAGAAACAGCACGAGGAGTCGGAAAGTGGGAGGAGTCTTCCCTCCAAGGCTCTGGAGCAGTGGTTCTCAACCTTTCTAAGGCCGCGACCCTTTAACACAGCTCCTCATGTGGTGGTGACCCCCAACCATAAAATTACTTTTGTTGCTACTTCATAACTGTCACTGTGCTACTATTAATGAATCGTAATGTAAATATCTGATAGGCAGGATGTCTTAGGTGACCCCGGTGAAAGGATTGTTCGACCCCCAAAGGGGTCGCGACCCACAGGTGGAGAGCCGCTGCTCTGGAGGCTTCTAGGCCTCCATCTCCAAGAACCGAGAAGAGTCAGGCATGTGCACTATCAACACGGAAGGGATCGGCATGTAATGAACCTTTTCCAATCTGGGTATTAAGGCTCTTTCAATATATTACCATAGTCATTTCATTTCAGTATTATTATTAAAAAAAATTTTTTTAAATATATATTTTATTGTTTTTTTTTTTACAGAAAGGAAGGGAGAGAGATAGTTAGAAACATTGATGAGAGAGAAACGTCGATTAGCCGCCTCCTCACACCCCCTACTGGGGATGTGCCCACAACCAAGGTACTTGCCCTTGACCGGAATTGAACCTGGGACCCTTCAGTCCGCAGGCCGACGCTCTATCCACTGAGCCAAACCGGTTTTGGCTCATTATTATTATTTTTTATTTTCTAATATGTTTTCATTGATTTTAGAGAGAAAGGAAGGGAAGGGGAGAGAGAGAGAGAGAGAGAGAGAGAGAGAGAGAGAGAGAGAGAGAGAGAGAGAGAAAGAGAGAGAGAGAGAGAGAAACACGAATCAGGTGCCTCCCACACACCCCTGGGCCCGAGAGCCAACTTGAAACCTGGGCATGTGCCCTGGTGACTTTTCGGACCTCGCTCAAGCAATTGAGTCCCTCCCCACTCCCCCAACCCCCAGCCAGGGCCATCAAGCTCATGTTAGTTTTGCTGTCACAAAGGACATTCCTCCTCAGAGTTTGTTTCCCTTGCAAGTTGATCTTCAAAGCCCAAGTAGCATTCTCTACCCTGTAATGGTTTTGGGTTCGTTAGGCTAGTGCTTACTTAGTAGCTGCTTGTGTCTGGAGGTGATGAAAAGATGCGTTTACAAAGAGGACTGAGGTGCCTCTTGTCTGGTCTTGGAATTCAAGTGGCCATCTTCCCCATGGGTGAAGCCAAGCAGTTCATCTGTCCAGAGGAAGAAAGTGAACCCACTTGACAGAGTTTCCCCATTAACTATTAATAACCCAGTCGAAGAAAAATAGAACTCTTAAAATACCGAAGCATCAACATAAGCAAAGACGACCAATTCCCCTGTATAGAAAATTCAATTAGATCAAGATAATAAAGAAAATAAGCACCTAATTACTATCTGACACCTCTTCATTAACAGTCAACTGCTATGAATGTTCGTTCTCTCCCTCACTCCCTTTATAACTTGAAACAAAGAGATGAACTTGCAGGCCATCCCTCTTCACACGTCTCTTGGATAACCCCTGCACCTCCCCAGGTGCTGACTCCGTGAGTTTTGGAGTTAAAATATTCTCTCTTCCTAGAAACTAATGCTCTCTCCTGCCTCGTTGCCCTCCCATCTTTGCATATACTGTTCTTTCAGTTAAGAAAACTCTTCCTGATCAAGACTTGGTTCAAACAATCTCTCCTGTGAGGGCTTCTTCCAGGCAGAGAGCTCTTTAAGAAAGTATTTTTCTAAAAAAGAAATCACACCGAGACCAGTTTGGCTCAGTGGATAGAGCGTCAGCCTTGGACTGAAAGGTCCCAGGTTCGATTCCGGTCGGGGGCATGTACCTTGCTTGCGGGCACATCTCCAGTGTGGGGCGTGCAGGAGGCGGCTGATCGATGTCTCTCTTTCATGGATGTTCCTAACTCTCTATCCCTCTCCCTTCCTTTCTGTAGAAAATCAATAAAATATATTAAAAAAAAAAAGAAATCACATTGTCATTTTAATTATGTGTTTACACATTTGTCCCCCAATCCAGCAAGACTTAATTTTTGCAGGGACCAGGCCATGGGGTTAGGTTCTTGTATTTTTTTGGTAATACACTAGTTTGGAGATATCTTTCACATCCCACACAATTCACCTATTAAAGTGTACAGTTCAATGTGTTAAGTATATTCACAGAGTTGTGAAACCCATCAACACAATCAATTTCAGAACATTTTCATCACCCCCCAAAAGAAACTTGTATTCTTTAGCTGTCACTCTTTTTACTCCTCAATTGTCCCCACCTTACCCCCAGGGAACCACTGATCTACTTTCTGTTTCTATAGATTTGCCTATTCTGGACATTTTTATATAAACATCGTTTGCTTTTAAACAACACTGCACATAATTAGAAGCAAAAAAACACATTTATTAAATTCCAGATTCAAAAATGCATCCCTGAATATTTTGCCTTCACCCAGGGGAGAAGCCTGCTGGAATAGAGTCCTATTGTTTTAATTATAGTTTAACACACATACCAACACCTCACAGATGAAGCTTAACAAAGAATACTTTACCCGCTGTTCTAGTGAATTAATATCGGTCACCACATAGCAGAAGGCAGAGTCACTTGGCTTCCCTCATGTATTTTAGGACACAGTTCTGTTCAATTTGAATAAAATTCTGAAAGTAAAAGAGCTGCCTCTTAGTGTCGCATGCCTTCTCTTGTCATAACTGAATGCTGACATAAATCTTTTTTTTAATACAATGAACTATTGAAATTATTTCTCTCCTGAATGATGGCCGAAACAGATGTATTTTAATCTGCAGGTACAATAAATGAAATTTACATGTCACTGAGGTCGCTCTGGCTAATAAATGTATTAAATAGAAAGAAAGCACCACGCTAAATAAATATGAAACTATGCTGCTTTGCATTGGAATTAAAAAAAAAAAAAGTAAAATTAGAGGTCTTATTCTCCACCAAAGAACGGAGTTATAAGGTTTATACTCTCCTTTACCAGTCTTTCCGAGTATCATGAAAATGTTGCCTTGCTGTTTTTCTTTAAAACAACAACAACAACAAAAAAAACCACAAATTGCAACATGTAGTTTAAAACATCGCCTCTGCATTTCTAATGCGATGGGTGCGCCTGGTATAGGAACATCTACCTGACCGCACTTGCTAGTGAGCTGAAAGAAAGAAATACCATTCATAGCCTGGCCTGAAAATTTTACAAAGATATTTTTATTCCAAAATACCAGCAGGTCTACCTAATTTCACTTACTACTGTCAGAAAATGCCCATGCTTTAAAAAAAATGAGGAAATCAGAACTGTCCTTTAAAAGGCCTGACAATGTATTTTTACAAACAAACTAACAAAACAAGAACACTTCCCTGGGTGCCTGGAACTGTCCTCAAACCAGTAAAGGTGAAAATGGCTGACTTTCCCTCAATTTCCTGCATGGAAGATGGACAGGAGGCCTACCCATGTGGTCCCTGGGACCCTCTCCTGACCTGGTCCTCCTCCTCCCATCTTTGAAGAGGTGTCTCCCTTGTAAAATCAACCTTGGAAAAAATAAAACGGGGGGCTCTGAACTGTGCCCCACACAACACAATGCCTCGAAAGTCACCCTTTTCAGTGTCATCAATGGGCTGAACAGGCAGGAATGTCATTCCAAACTCACCTCTCGGTGGTTGAAAATTGCGGCGAAAGTCATTTCTTAAAAAGTGTTTATAGGAAGGGCTCCGGTGCTATCCTAGCCGATTAAAATGGGTCCCGACTTCCCCTCCCCTCGCCTCGAATTGCAACAAGACAGGCTCTGATATGATGCACAGATTTTTATTTATTTTTTTTAACAACAAACTGAGTTTTAGAATTATAATTTAGAGTGTATTGGATGTATCACCAAAAGACAGGGTGGTTGTGCAATTGTAAGGAAGTATTGTATTGTTGGCTAGTCTGAGGAAATCTAAATCTTTTCAAGCTTTGGTTGAGTGGGTTAATTCCAGGACCTGAATTACAAGTGCAATTTGAATTACATTGCAAATGCTGAACTTCCTTCACTTTAGCGAAGGGCTTTCTTTTCCCCTTCTCAGACTTACGAATCCCAGCTATTTTGATGTTTTTCAAATGTTGAAATATTTCGGTTATAAAAATAGCAGTTCCAACGAGGGATGAAGGAAAGGGATTTTCTCCTTTGCCTCTTTGTTTATTAATTTTTTGGGGGCCTCTACTTTGTGAAATCTTCACTTTCCACATCGATTTAAGCCTTTAAAATTGCAGTAAGCTCGGAACCATTCCAGGCAGTATAGCATTAACCCTTCAATGAGAGGATAAATATTTTGTAAAATATTTTGTAAAAAAAAAATCTTCAATGAGAGGATAAATATTTTGCTCAAAACCCCCTGGGCTTGGGATGGAGGGGGAAGGCAGCAAATGAACAGGTAAGCAATGAATATGTGATATGAATTGGAATTTCTGATCGATTTTAGGATTTCCCAAGCATAAGAACAAGAATGGATAAATACAGTGTCTCGGAAACTCTGTGAGGTAAATTCAGAGGAGGACACTGGTTTTATGGAGAGAGGACAAAGAGATGAAGTTAAGGTTGAGAGCTTTGAATTCCTGTCTCCCGGCCGGATTCTGACCACAGGTTCTCTGTGTTGATGCAAAAGTCCTGCAAAGAGACAACAGGCTTGGGGTAGACCAGGAGGCTCTGTGGCAATGCTTAGAGATAATGCAGCCGTTTCAACAGAGCTGAGAGGTGGTACCCAAAATGCCTGGTAATTATCGAAGAACGAACCAGTTTATCTATCGCATAGCATCTAAGACTGAGCTGCTTAGACATGACACTATACTTTTCAAACGTCTTTACGTAACCTCTGAAGGTCTTATATGTATAACTAACTCACAGTCTTCATCAAAGAAGTCTGAGTGAATAATTGTTGTCCAAAGACCAGGAAATTCCCCTTCATATTGGGAGTTCGAAAGCCTGATATTTTTTAAAACGGGGTACGAATAGGGTAGAAAATCTGCAGTAATCCAAGGCTTTCAGCAAAGAACTAGAAATGACTAATCCATCCAGAACATTCAGCACCGTGATTACACTGCGTTTGGGGGACTTTACTCCTTTCTGCCTGCATCTTCCCTCCAGGTTTAAAGAAGCTGCTCAGGAGAGCACCTTTGCTGCGTGGTTGCTGGGTGATGTGGTGTCTGTTTTACTGAGGGTCCAAGTGACGCCAGAAGACCCTGCACAAGACGGCACCGCTGTCAGTCCTCCCGCGAGAGATGATCGTTCTATTCCTGCAGATTTTTCTGCCTTGCACATTTCTTGCTCTTCTTTCATTTCTCTTGTGTTTTTTTTTTTTTGCCACACCACAATCGAACAGAGACAGACGTATGCAATCGAACCTTATGTGACTATTGAAGTGTTTTGTTGCACCCCTGAATGTTTATAGGAGAGAGCTGAATTTGAAATAGCGAACTATATTACTATCTGCTTTCAGAAACACTTAAAACAAAAGCCCTACGTTTCCCTCCAAAGAGCTGAAGGGAAGTGGCCCCGAGGAAACTATGCTAAGAGTGACTGTGGCTTCAGATCAAGGGAAAAAATAATCATGGAATTTCATTTAAAAGATCATTTGGAATTTTCTCTCCCAAATGTACAGTTTATAAGAATTCTGCCTCTGTGGGTAGAATTTTTGTTCTTTGAGTAATTGACTTACACATCACTAATAGCAAATACAAGCTCACATACATTGATTCTACATTGGTATAAATCTATAACCTATAATATCTCAATGTGCCATCCTGTTAATCCAAGCCAAGTGAAGGATTTTCAATTGAAAAAAAAAAACTTCAGCAAATGTCCAAACATGTATTTGCCTCATCGATTAACTACAATACAGTCTAAATTTAGAATCCTACATTGACTGACGGAAAATACAATGACATTTGTTCCTCGTCTGCTTCCTTTCTATTTTAAGAAAATAGCATCATGAGGATAGAAATGCTGCAGTATTCAGGCAGTAACTTTTAAAACAAAGTCAGGGGCTGTAAAATTTAACGTTCTCATAACAGCATTAACTTACCCGAGTTGTACATACAGTACATTAAGGGATCACATTTGGCTGTCTTCTGTGTAATTGGAAATATTCTATATGTACAATTTGAGTGAGTTAATGTTTGTAGGAGAACCTTAACTTTTGCATTTCTTGACTTTTTTATGTTTGAATTTGTAGCTTTAACATTTGCATTAACATAGTTATTTGCATTTCATTACAGCCGAAGTTAGCCTATTCAAGGACTGAAGTCATAAGTGAGTGTTTATTTGAAGATCTGTTTAAATGAAAAAAATCCCACCTTTTGTTGGTTTACATATTAATGGGTGGATGATACCTTAGTTTAAGGTTGTGATTATTTGGTGCTAAGCTAAGTCTAACCATTTTTTTGTGCATGGTAAGTGCCCACGAATTGGACAACCATTGAACAGGTGAATACACAAACAATCATAACAAAAGTTTATCAGCCAGATGGAAATAGAAAAGGAGTGGCAAAAAGATCAGTGGATGGTTTGGATTAAAATCCAGCCCCCGGGAAACATGTCCCAGAAAATGAAGAATGCCTTGGCCTTTTATAACATCCTGCTGTTGGATTTTGCTGTGCTAAATGTTCTTTTGTGTAGTCTTAAATATTCCAGAATTGGGACTTGTATGCATGCATATCAGCATAACCAATGAACATAGACTCTGGGGGTTTGGGTTATGCTTGGGAGGGAGGGGGGGCAATGAGGAGATATGTATAAAACTTAATAAAAAAATAGAAGAGAAATATTCCAGAATTGAAAAGAAGAATACTTCTCCAAGTTGGCATGTAATGAAACCCAGTTCCGAAGAAATTATGTGCTTATCACAAAGAGAAAAACCAGGGGAGGGCATGCTACACCGAAAAAAATTTTTCTAAATTCAGTTGTACCTTGGTACTTGAAAACTGATATGAAGATATGGATATAAATGAATGCAAAATGGCAGGGATAAGGAAGGAAAATGGCTACTTTACTTATGAAAAAAATTGTAGCATAGAAATCCTTCCCTTAAACTATATATACCAGCAGGAAGTGCCTTGTTTTGTGTCTGATCTATACTAGGGACACATTAACTCTTCTTCTGAATAACATAATTCATTGAAAAAAATAGTAAATTATATTATTCAACCTACTTCAGATTATATTCACAAAAGCTATATACTTTACCTTAAGTGCCACTGGAATGAGACATTACAGGAAGACTGAGCCATGAAAGGAGCAGTGTGGTTGGAGGAGAGGTCCCAGCAGAAGGCTGAGGAGTGGGCAGGGCCCTGCCTGAGTGGGACCTTGAGGGCAGCTGAAGGTCACACCTTCACCCCAGCAGCAGGGGGAAGGCCCTGAGAGTTTCCAAGCAGAAAAGGGCCACGGGTAGGTGGGTATGTGAGAAGAACAGAGGACCGAGAGCAGCGGAGGGGACCAGTGAGGGGACTTTACAATAGTCCTTGTGGCAGCCATCTTGATGTGAACAAGGGGAGTAGAAATGGAGATGGAGAAAATAAACATCAGAGAGGTGTGTTTTGGAGGAGAAATTGACTGGAGGAAGAGGGGAGGGAGCAGGAAGAATGAAAGTCTCCTGGGCTTTTGAATAGAATGACGAGAAGGACTGGAGTCAGGAGTACTGAAAGAGGACCAGGTTTGACTATAAAATAATCTAGTCACCTCGTCCCACATTAGGAAATAAGTCATCGGGCTGCCGCTGGGTGTATGCAGGTTCTAGAACCACAGAAGAGAAATCACTGTTCAAGCTGTGAAGAGGAAAACTACCTAGTTTTCTAGAATACTGCTTAACAGTGAAACTATCAATAACAGAACTGAATATGGAATTCTTTTTTTTTTTTTTTCGTTTGGGAACTCAGTCACTGAGCAAAAGCTAGATTCATGTAAATTTTAGTAAAGCCTTACTCGTTTTTGGAATCAGCAAGATCTGTGAGAGTGGTATCATATTTTTCTATATATTTTTAAACACACAATAGCCTATCGTAAAATAAAAATACTACTTGCCAGGGGGTAGGAGAGGCCGGGGGAAGGTCAACAGGGAAAAGAAAGGAGACCTATGTACTACTATTTGTAATACTTTAATCAATAAAATAAAATTTAAAAAAATACTACTTATGGGCCCTAACCCGTTTGGTTCAGTTTATTGACAGAGCTGGGGCCATTACCTGATTCTTCAGTCACTGCTCTGCACCATGCTGCAGCTCCTTGGGTTTCGCAAACCTCTCGCACAGAATGTCTAAAAAATTATTTTTCTATAGAAAGAAACAACTGTGGAAGCCCTTTTCTCTCACGCATTTTCTCTCACGCATATTTGGAGTGAAAATCCCATCCTTTGGCAACATAATTCAACCACATCAGTGTGCTTGGAAGCAGTTAATTCATTGTGTACAGAATTCCTAAAGAACGGTCACAGTAAAAACAGTCAGAGGTGCCACTTGTTCAGCACATGCTAGGGAGGCCTAAATGTGCTCCTAACCACATGCACCCGTGTGTATGTGTGTGTGTGTATTTGTATATGCATGCATGTGAGTGTGTATTTGTGTTCATGCATGTGTGTGTGTGTGTGTGTGTGTGTGTGTGTGTGTAACTCTAAAGCAACAAAACACTCATTGTGTAACTAGTTGCATAATGAACTACACAACTAAAATTGAACCATGTTTGGCGACTCCAAAAGCCTGCACTGTAAAAAGCTGGTGCTATGCACTTCTCGCTCATTTTAAGGCCAAGCAAGTGACACAATTTGCTGTAAACCCAAATCTAGCAGTTTAAAAAAGGAGATGGTGAAAATGAGTTATGGGTAAAGCATGCGCATGATAATAAAAATTGCAGAACTTTAGTGAAAGCTCAAAATGCAATTTGTCTAAGTTACCAACCCTACGTAAATAATCATCAACAAGTGCCTCATCTTACCGAAGTGCTATGAGGGGAAATTAATTACCGATGGTATTACTGTTTATAACTTATTTCCAGAGAAATTCTGAATCTCGGGGAGACTACAGTTCTTAAAGATCTTGACTATTGAGAATTTTATCACTTATAAGAAGCTATGTAGTATGAAAGAAATTATTTACATAATTTTGACCAGAATTTTAAAAACGCAAAGAAAACCTATGCTAGCTGTGGAGAAACATTTCATTTCCTCGGTAAATAATGAAGATGTACTATTTATTTCTTGTTTAAAAAATTTTTATGTCTTTATTTTGCTCTTTAAATCAAATCATAAGCCACTGAGGATAAAAATAAGGAATCATTCTAAATGTGAAAATTACTAAAGAAAAGTGACTTTCATAAAGGTGACTGGTTCACTACATTTCTTGAATTTAAATTTGGCCGACCAGTGTTTCTCTCGCACAGCAGGTAGACTTGCGGTCTCAGAAAGGAAATACGAACTGTGTTATTGTTCTCCGCGTTTAGAATCTGCTCAGCAGAGATTTGGCCTATGGAAATCTGACATCCAAATTAGCATGAGAGTGAAGGGAAGTCAAGATAAAATTAAGATCTTAAGGATGTGCTTGAATGTTATAGGTGTTCCTAGGGAGAATCCTTGACCTTTTTTGGAGCTGGCACTTTAAGCCTGGGGAAAAATAGTTGCATTTTTTTTTGACAGTCATGTGAAGATTGCATTGGGAACCATGGATGTGAGACCTTTCCTCTGTCAGGACTTGGAATTAAACCCACATCAAAAGCATTGCAAGGAGTGGAAGATCAGTGGGATAGACTCCGTAAAAAACTCTTAATGAGCAGATAGACTGCTGTATAGCCTCTGTGATGTGTGTCAACTTAGTCTTGACATAGCCAATTCCCAATTCTCTGTGCAAGATAGAATGAGGGTAACAACGATAATTGAAACCCACAGATAATCCTCGGGTTCCATTTTAACCCTCAACGGTAACTGACGGCCTTGCAAGCCTTTTAGGAAAGAGCTGCATCTCCGTTTTGTGATGCAGGATCGTGGAGTGTTGGGGAGCCATGAAATAAACAAACAGAAGAGGCTCTAGCATTCAAGGCCTTGGCGGGAAACAGCTGGCACCATCAGGAGACAATTCGAGAGTGTAACGAAGGGACCATTTTCAAGGATGTTGGCAGGGTCAAGGGAATCCAAATGGCTGAGGAAGCATCCTGGGGTTTCTCCCCGTCTTAGGAATGAAGGAGCGAGAGGACAGCTGTGAAGAGAACCAAGAAGACCTGACTATAGGACAGGGCTGTTTGGCAGGGCCGTGGTCTTCCCTAGAAGGTGGCAACCACGTCTCCACCTCGCTGAGCCAGGGCAGGAAAGCCCATCCCCTCCCCCTCTGGCCCTCTGCTCTCCTCCCACTGCCCCCACTGGCTGCACCTGCCTGGAAGCCAGGAAGAAAGGAAGCCTGCTGATGTGGTCCCTGATGTCAGGGCCCTGGGGCACCCAGAAGGGTGGAGAAGGGGAAGAGAGGATCTGGAGGGGTAAACAGAGAACTTACAGTTTAGATAGGGGATCAGGAAAATGATCTCTGGTGATTAAGGAGTTATGGTTACCGGCCCCTATATTTGTATGCAAGACCTGATCTCTGAGAAGAAATGGGTTCAATAATATGGAAGAACCTGTGCTGATGCAGCTCGCGCTCTCTCTCTCTCTCTCTCTCTCTCTCTCTCTCTCTCAGTGGCATGTGGTGGGCAAACTCATTAGTCAACAGAGCCAAATATCAACAGTGCAACGATCAAAATTTCTTTGGAGAGCCAAGTTTTTTAAACTTAAACGTCTTCTAACACCACTTCTTCAAAACAGACTAGCCCAGGCCGTGGTATGTTGTGGAAGAGCCACACTCAAGGGGCCAAAGAGCTGCATGTGGCTCTCGAGCCGCAGTTTGCCAACCACCGTTCTAGGGGATTCTGGAGTTCACATAAACACTCAAGAGAAAAGGAGCCCATGTCTTTTCACATCCCTGCTCATTCTTCTTGCAGGCTTCACCCACCCCATCCCCCAACCTGATCCCACTAGCCCTGGGAAAACAGTGACTTTCCTGACCCATTATTTCTTGGAGATTCCATTTGAATCTCCAATGCTGAGCTGAACTCTGAGTGCCCACAGATTTCCTTAACCCACGAGGGGGGGGGGATCTCACTTCTGGTCACCAGCCAGATGTGGAACTGATACAGTGTCGTAGCCCTATCCTAGACTTCAACTTGCTTACCTAAGATATTGGTGCTTCCCCCAGCCCTTCCCCAGCCCTCTTTCATGAATAATGTCTGGCCCACCATCCATCTTCCTTCCTTCCTTCCTTCCTTCCTTCCTTCCTTCCTTCCTTCCTTCCTTCCTTCCTTTCCCTTCCTTCCTTCCTTCCTTCCTTCCTTCCTTCCTTCCTTCCTTTCTTTCCTTCTTTCTTTTAAAATATATTTTATTGATTTTTCACAGAGAGGAAGGGAAAGGGATAGAAAGTTAGAAACATCGATTAGCTGCCTCCTGCACACCCTCTACTGGAGATGCACCCACAACCAAGATGCATGCCCTTGACTGGAATCAAACCTGGGACCTTTCAGTCCACAGGCCAACACTCTATCCACTGAGCCAAACCAGTTTCAGCCCCACCATCTTTCTTGCTGCTTTTCTGGGCTATAGCTGCTGCTCTGCCCACCATTCTGGACCACATATAAGCAACTGCCCCCCCCCCCCCTT
>PVJN01032403.1:0-24178 GCA_004026805.1 Lasiurus borealis | reverse complement strand
TACTCTACCATTTTGGTTCTCTCTGCTGATGTAATAATCAAGTTGAGAGAGATTTAATAAGAGAAAATAACTCAAATTTAATTATACGCATAGGTGTAGGAATCCCGAAAACGTGAGAGAGTCAGAGACCCCATATACACAAGAGGTTAGGAGACAGAAAGGTAAGCAAGGCCTTCTGAGCTCAGGGATGAGGTCAGGCACCTGGGGCTTCAGCGGGGAGGAAGGCCAAGGGCAGGATGATAAGAAGAGCAGATGGTCAGTAATTAGAAGTTTGCCCTGCCCTCTAGGTAGGCTCATAAAAGTTGCCTCTAGTGATAACTCTCATTATGGACAAAGCCTCCAGTTTAAGTTCTTAAAGGGAGAGAGAAAAGTTTCTCTGGAGTCCACAGGGTCTCAAATGCCTTCAGCTCAAAACAGTCCACATGCCAAAGTGGTACATCTTAGGGAACCTGTCCTGAACCCCCTCCTGTGTAACACTCCGTAGGGTGCCAATTCATGCCTGCCTTTCCTGTCTCACCACACCTTCCACCCTCCCTCCACCACCCCACTGCCCACTCCTTCCTCCACACAGCTCGAGCTAAAAGCAGCCACCGGCTCTTTCCTGCTGGGCTGTTTATAGCTGCGGCCACCTGTGCGGGGCCTGAGGAGGAGGCCCGCCGCCCGCAGGCTGGGGCACTGGGCTTGTGTCACCACGGGCTGGGCTGGTCTACACAGTTCACGCTGGCCACGCGCCTTCGGAGAGAACCACGGAGCTGCCCACGCTTCCTTCTCAGGCTGCAGGAGGCCGCCCGGCCCGGCGACTGCTGTCCACTGACGGGAAAGTCTTCCTCAATTTGTGGTTCCTACCTCATCCTCCTGAAGTGCTGGTTAGGTTCAGACTCTGACAGAAAAGGTTTGTGTGTTAGTGTGTGTACAGGAGTGTAAACTGCCTGGGCTTTTCATGACTCATGGTTAAACATATCAATTTCAGAGAAAGTCTCTTGTTTTTTCCGGGGACACTTAACTAACTGAAATCTTCTCCCAGCTCCTAGTATATTATATATTATATTATATTACTTTATTTTAATAATTTTTTAATATTATAATTTCTCTTGGGCCTCCTTATTTTATGAGTTCTGTTTCTCCCTGGTCATTAATGAGCACTAATTCAAATTTCTGACATCCTTTATTATTCCTCAATTTCCTCCAAACCCTTGGAAAAAAAACACCACCCTGTTACCCTGAAACTCATGAGAGGCTGAGGTCACATGTAAGCACAGTAACCAGCTAGGCCTGTGTTCTGAGATACTGCTCTGTGGAGTAAGTACCCAGCTTACTGATAGAGTATAATACTGTCAACTATAAACAAGTTAATACAGCAATACATAAAGCAATCAAATAAGTATCTGCTCGATAGAGCACAATGTTGAAAATGGCAGTTTGGGTACAGTCAGATTTTTCTTTTTTAAGTGAAAGCCTGTTTAACAGCGTAGTTTCTCACCCTTTCTTCTCTCCCTTCTCCCCTCAGCTGTATTGAGGTGCAATTAACAAGTACAAGTGTCCAACCCGAGGGTTTAATATATGTATACATTGTGAAAGGATCACCACAATTAAGTTAATTAACACATCCATCGCCTCATAGTTGCCTTTCTGTGCATGCGGTAAGAACATTTACCAATTTTCTTAGAAAATGTCCAGTATTAGGTGAAAAATAATATAAATAGAGCTACTTCAACATGGAACCAGAGCGATCATCCCTTGTGCCTCTTACTCCTCCAACCTTTGGGATGTTCAAACTGAGTGATATAACCTTTGGACTGGGCCTACAGCAACATTGTAGTCCAAACTACTATTTGCAAAGCTAATAGGAAAGAAGACATTCTGACTACTGGATTAAAAATTAAAGACTTTCTTGGAATTAGCTATTCTTGTATAGCTAAAGAATAACCTAGTTTATTTTCACCTATAGAAATTTCATCCTTGATTTATTAACAGCACTAAAAATGTCTTCCCTTCTCTTCATGTAATTATTCTCCTTCCCTTTCTCATGAAAGCTCCTTGCCTTTTACCCTCTTAATCAGAACAATATTTGGGTCTCTGCCTGAATCAGTGCTTCCCAAATAGCTATTCTCTTGGTTCTCAAATAACCGTTGGATGCCTCTCCCTTTGGCCTTTACTTTAGGTTATCACATACAATACAGCATTATAAACCGTGGGCACCAGGCTGTACATTAGACCCCAGAACTTATTCATCGTACACCTGAAAGTCTGTACCCTTTGACCAACTTCTCCCCATTTCCCTCACGCCTTGGCAATCACCATTATACAAGATTGACTTTTTTTTTTAGATTCCACATGAGTGAGATCATATAGCATGTGTCTTTCTTTGGCCGCCTTACTTCACTTAGAATAATGTCCTCCAAGTTCATTCATGCTATTGCAAATGGCCAGATTTCCTTTTTCCTTCTTCCTTATGCCTGATTCATGTTCGTGTGTGTGTGTGTGTGTGTGTGATTTAAAAAATTTACTTACCTTTTCACTGAACTCTTAGATTATTTCCTTAGCTTGGCTATTGTGAGCAATGCTGCAATGAGTGCAGGAGTGCAGATAATCTCTTCAAGATACTGAGTTTGTTTCCTTGGTATGCATATCCAGAAGTGGGATTGCTGGATCATATGATAGTTCTACACGCAAAAGAATGAAACTGAGCTCCTATCTTACACCTTTACATCTCTCACAAACATTAACTTGAAATGAATTAAAGACTTAAATATAAGACCAGAAACCATAAAATTCTTAGAGAAAAATGGAGAAAGCTCCTTGACATTGATCTTGGCGATTATTTTTTTATATGACACCAAAAGCACAGTGAACAAAAGTGAAAATAACCAAGTAGGACTACATCAAACTATAAAGCTTCTGCAGAGCAAAGGAAACAATCAACAAAATCAATAGGCAATCTATGGATTGGGAGAATATTAACAAACCATATATTTGATATGGAGGTAATTCCTAAAATATGTAAGAAACTCAATAGACCAAAAAAAAGGAAGGAAGGAAGGAAGGAAGGAAGGAAGGAAGGAAGGAAGGAAGGAAGGAAGGAAGGAAACAAAGAAATCTGATTTTAAAATGGGCAAAGGACCTGAACAGACATTTTTCCAAAGACATACAAATGGCCAACAGGTAAATGAAAATGTGCTCAACATCACTAATCATCAGAGAAATGCAAATCAAAACCATAATGAGATATCATCTCACACCTGTCAGGATAGCTGTTATTAAAAAGACAAGAGACCTGGATAGGTAGCTTAGTTGGTTAGAGCATTGTCTGGATATGCCAAGGTTGCGGGTTTGATCTCTGGTAAGGGCACATACAAGAAAGCATAAACAAGTGGAAAAACACTTCCCTCTCTCTTCCTCTCTTTCTCTAGAATCAATAAATTAAAAAAAAAAAAAGACAAGAGACAAATGATGCCAAGAATGTGGAGAAAAGGGAACCTTTGTTCACTGTGGGTGGGAATGTACCGGTATAGCCATTATGAAAAACAAGTATGAAGATTCCTCAAAAAATTAAAAAATAGAACTAACCTTTCTTTCACTGAAGAATTTTTAAATTATGTATATTCAGTTTAATCAGTGGTTCTCAACCTTCCTAATGCAGCGACTCTTTAATTCAGTTCCTCATGTTGTGGTGACCCGCAACCATAACATTATTTTTTGTTGCTACTGCATAACTGTAATTTTGCTACTGTTATGAATCATGATGTAAATATCTGTGTTTTCTGATGATCTTAGGCTCTATAGCAACAGTAGACCCACAGGTTGAGAACTGCTAGCAGGGTCGCCACATAGTTGGGGGTCACCACAACATGAGGAACTGTACTCAAGGGTCGCTGCATTAGGAAGGTTGAGAACCACTGAATTAAATCATAATTTTACACTTTACTTCCACTTGAACATTAATATTTAAGACCCAGTGTTTGTTTGTTTGTTTGTTTTTTTAGTTATATGTTTAAACTGTGTTGATAAATCTCTATGGGTCCCTCACAGGAGTTTATTTGTGACCCTTGTAATTTATCAATGGTCATACAAACTTTTTATGTATGTTGGCCACCAATGGCTTTAAACAAAGAGGAACACATTGCTTTAAACTCATTGCCATTCAAGAAGTCACCTTGTGCAAAAGCACAACTCAGTTTATGAATGTTTGTTGTTTTGTTTTGCAGATGGTACTTGTAATTATTATCCTGTTATGCTATAAAAATGTGTATCTAAATATTTTTGTTTATTATCTTTAATAGTTGTTCATGTATTTTATGTGCTTCTTAGAAATTTCTTAAAACTTACTTTCATGTATTGATTATACCCACAGGCAGCATTTAGAGCCTTAAAGCTAACTCTACAGCTGATGGCTTCTCTCCATGACATTGTGGCCTACCTTTTCAGTTTCCTTAAACTTGAGAATTTCCCAGCATGCTTTAAATTTCCTCTAAATCCTAACTCTTTGAGAGGTGACTGGGGAGAAACTGAGGGCATTGGTAAGTGATTAAAGATAATTAAATCACCTTCAATTTTCAGTTAGAATTCTGTGAAGCTCTTCCACCCCCCCCCCCCAGCTTTACTCAGGTATCACTGACAAATAAAATTGTTTAAAATATGTAAAGTGTACAGCATGATGACTTGATACACACATACATTGCAAAATAATTTCCCCATCTAGTCATTACTATGAAGCTCTTAATATTTGGAAAGACAGAGTTAAAATATTTTCTCATAAATTATAGTGATAAGAAGGGCAAAGGGAAAGTCCTATTACATACTGTCTCCAAACTGATTAATTCCAATTTTCCGGGTTAAACCACAAAGTATGTACACCAAGTCAGGGGTGAGGAGGCCTGGGTTTCTATCCTGCCTCTGCCACTTGGTTACTGGAAGTTGGACACTTTACTCTCTGGGCCTCTGTTTGTCCATCTGTTAAAATGAGGATGATAATACCTCTCTCACAGAGATGTTCTGTAAGTTAAAATCTATGTAAAAATTCTACACTGATGTATAAGCCCCTCTACATACTGG
This sequence comes from Lasiurus borealis, assembly GCA_004026805.1. Classification (NCBI taxonomy): domain Eukaryota; kingdom Metazoa; phylum Chordata; class Mammalia; order Chiroptera; family Vespertilionidae; genus Lasiurus; species Lasiurus borealis. Next base: position 19,126 of record PVJN01032403.1, on the reverse strand, counting down.
TGCTATTTCATTCCCTGTCCTTTCTGGCCTTCGTGAACTGAGATGACAAGGAAAGCCAAGTATTCACCAGTAGGAAGCTTGCAGACAGCCCTTCATTAGCTCACAGTGGCCCCATGGTCCTGTCATGAGAACCAATGAGGCTTTAGTGTTATCTGCCCAGTGCTAATCCATGAACTCTAGCTCTCAGTACTAGGTCTGTCGGAAACCAAACATTGTTCTCACTAATTGGATGTAATCAGGAGGCCAGAAGGCTGGTCAACCTTAACTGCTCTGAAAGGTCAGAGCTAATTACTCACTGTTTAGTTGAAACATTGTTGGCTGAAGCAGCCTCTACCTGTTTGTTTCATGTTAATTTCTGTTTTTGTTATTTCCTGCCTAAAGGCTAGGGGTGTGTCCCAAAGCCTTAATAAAAGGGAGAAAAAGGCCAGAGCAAATGGTAGTCCTTTCCACCAGAGGAAGGCTCCCGCCTGGCCCCGCAATATCGCCAAATTAATATTTTCTAGTCTCTTATTTCATTTGTGTGTGGCCTCCTTCAGAACCCGAACCCTGAACCACACGGGATGTGGAAAGAGGTTCCCACATAGGTCCTAAGATAATAAATGCACAGGATTCCGAAATGCTTCGTAAGCTGGGTTTATCAGAGTCAGGGAAACTGATCTTGTTATTTTAATACTGTAATTTGACCCCTCCTATCTGAAGTATGCCATTAGTCGTGTAAATATAAATTAATAGCAATATATTATAACATGTTAGCTAAGGATTTTAAAGGATGAGAAGCACCAGCAAAATGAAGGAATACGCCTACTGGAATCTAGTGGTCTTCGATGTACTAGAATTGGAATCTTTTCCTCTCTGGTCGGTGCATAAAGGAAATACATGTGTGGAGCTCCTGACTGGCTTGCCGGTAGATCTGCACGGTGCTAATGAACACCGAAGGGATCTGTAAACATTCAGGTGGGAGACACAGGGGAGGGTGTGAGCGGTGATCCGTGAGGAAGATCGTGCCTGTGTCTGCCGACAGGCAGCCTGAAGATGAGGCGGGGCTGGCGCTGCCTCGGTAGAAAGCACAGAAGTGTTGCCAAAGGATGAGCTTCCAAAACTGCTGGCAAGCCTTCAATAGAAGCATCAGATTAGAGAAGTTCCAAAGCACTCTTAGATCCTTTCCTTTTACCACTTCTGGAACTGCTGCACAAAGAGGTTTACCCAGAAAATAAGCTAAGACTCTCTTCAAGGAGCTTCTGGATGTTTCCAGGGCGTGGGGAGCTGAGCTTCAGATGAGGCACAGGAGAAAGGGGGATGTTCCAGGGAGAATGCCGTCCCTGCCCTTGAAATGGGGGGACAGGTGCTGTATGGAGATGAGACAGAAGCCGAGATAGAGCCGGGGCCATGTTTTCAGAGGAAGCCATTTCACAGGAAGTCCTATGGGCCTGCAGGGAGGGTGATCTAGGGAGACTTGTCCTCACTTGAATCCATGGAGAAAAATAGGAGGGATGGTCCTGACAAGGCAAACCAAGGGCAGGGCCAAGACAGCAGACGGGACGACCTGCGGCCAGTCCAAAGGCTGCTCAAACCATTAGCATGACCCTGAGGAGCGGTGGGAAATGAGGCCGAATGATGGAGGAGCTAGAATGCGGAATGACGGGAATTGGTTTCTTACTGTCTATACGCTTATGAACTGAAATCAGCGACATAGGTGGGGCCCAGGCTCTCCCAGGTGTGGGATTAGAGGCACACACCCTGTATTGCCAGCAAAAACGTTTGTGCTCCAAGAGGATGTGCAAAGGTTTGCATACTCCACTTTGCTGAAAATAGATAAAGAGAAAGTTGAAACTTTAAAAAAAAAATTCCCACCTACAAGAATCTTTTTAAAAAGACTAGGCTGTTCAGTGCCTGGCCTGCTTCCCACAGGAAGCACAGAGAACCAAGGTGAAAAGATGAGACTGTCTGTTCACACACTCACCCAACTCCTTCCAGCCATCCCAGAGCTATTGGGAGTTGGGTAAGATGACTTTTGGGGACTTGTCTGCTGTGACATATTGTTAAAGGGACACTGCGTTTTAGCCTTGGTCCTCCCATTGGACTGAGGAGGCGGCTCTTAGACACGCGTGTCCTAAGCGGACAGCTCTGCGACCCCTGCCAAATTCCCTCCTTCCGTGAAAGCCGGCAACTCCCCTGGGAGTCAGCATGAAGCAGAGGAAATAATCAGAACGTGGGAGCTTACACCGCGACTTCCTCGTCAGGATTAGGAGGCCAATTAAAGCCCAGATGCTGCACACTAATCTTGGTGTTTCAGGAACTCAGGAGACAAACGAGGAACAGGGTGTACTGGCTCTGGGTAGTCATGTGAAGACAGGGCCTCTGTGATTCCTCTCTCTGATTTCCTGCACAGGCCCCTGGGTGGGGGGAAGGGAGGAGGGGCATGGGGAGGCGGTGGGGAGCTGGGGGAAAGATTCGTTTGTTTCCAGGTGCAGGTTTACTCCCCACCCCATCACCAGGACTACCTGGTCCTCACAGACAGGCTGCCTTCCCAACCAGTCCCAGCCACCTCCCCTCCCAGCGGCAGTGTGACCCCCCGAAGACAGGGAAGCCTGAGTGAGGACTCTAAAATTAGTAAGTAACAAAGGAAGGACAGTCCCTGCGTCCCACTTGTATCTCCATGAAAAATGCCATCTATCCCAGGGAAGAGTTTTGCTGGGAAGTGGTCAGGTAACAGTGCCCACACAGCACAATATGAACAGCAATGGAAATAATCTAAGGAGAACATCACCCATAACCCAGTCACTCTAACAAGTGAAATGTTTTTATTATCTTTACTCCCTGCCCAAATACACTTTGCACTTACGCTTAACAGAGCTTCCATCACAGGGCATGCGCAACTGCCTATTCTTTCTTCCTTGTCGTTGCAGAGGATTTATAAACGTTTCACCCTGGTTGCTGCTTAGACAGAGCGTATTGCCTACAGAGCCAACACACCAGGCCCTGGACAAATAAGGCTCCCTGCCCGCCCCTCCTCCTACCCGCCGTGGAAGTTCTTGTACAGTTTATTCTAACCTGACTCCTCTTCTGGTGGAAATTCCTTTCCAGCCCAATATGACTATCAGATTTATAGGACTCATAAAAAATGTGATGATAAAACCGAATTCATTTGGAGCTGGGAAAATACTCAAAACACATTTTTTCTGTTGTGCGTAAAACATCGAGTGCGCATGAAACAGGGACTGCTCATCTTCCCCTAAAGCCAAGAGCTTTATCCCTGCAAGTATTCGCGACCATCCTCAGTCCTTGTTCCACCCTGATCGGCTCTGAGGCAGCTTCCCCACTCCCCACTCCTCTGACTTGGAGATATGGGAGGAGAGCCAGTGCCAGACCAGGCAGTGCAGAGGCTTCTCAAGTCTGGTCAGACGGTTGAGGCAAAGTAACTGCCAAAATGACTCTGGGTCTCCCAACTCACTACTGCCTTGGGCTACATATCAGGCACAGTGATCGATTTCCACGGCCCTTCTCTTCCCATGGCCGGCTGTCCTCTCTGTCTTCACAGGAAGTTGTTGAGCAGTTCAGAGAGCTGGCATGCTGTGTCTCAGCAAGTATGGGCCCTCCACCCCTTCCCAATGCTCCCTAAGGGCTCATCATTTTCTTGCTGCGCTCTCCCCTTCTGACCATCTCCTCTCCTGGATCATCACAGAGACCATCTAGACCCAGGCCCGTACCTCAATCCAGCACTGAGTGCCCCTGAAGGTCCCTCCAGAACACCTCTAAATCTACTGATATGCAGCCAAGAAATAAGCCAATTTTGGAACTACTCCTTAAATGACAAGCATTGTGTACATTGTTTGCTTGCCTTGGATGGCTTGAGTCTTCTTTAATCCAGCAGCAGGATGAGGCAGGATAGAGAAGGCTGATTGGATGGCATGGTCATGAGAAATGAGTGCTGGGCTATAGTAATGTCAAGCCCCTAAGGGTCTACTGAGTCCTATATTCTCCTATTCCTTACAATTTGTCTTTTTAATCTTTTTAGTGACTGTAGCCTTATATATTTTAAAACTTTCTTTCAGAAGTCTTTTCGGGTGATATATATATATATTTTTTTTTTGAGTATTTGAAGGAATTTTATATTTTGACAGAATTTTAAAGTATAATGTGAGTCTTCACAATTTAACATCTCCCCCCTTTTTTAAAGACTCTAAGAGAGAGAGAGACAGGAATCAAAAGCCTTTCCTTATTCTGCTGAAAAGCAAATTAAGTTTTTATCTTGCGAAGGAAGGAAGGAAAGCTACACAGAGCTTGGGTTCTAGAACATAAGTTTTTTTCTGGACTTCCGAACCATAATTAGCATACGCACAAACAAAGAGAAAAGATAAAAGGTTATTTTGGGAGGTGAAATGATGGTTCACTGGATTAGCTAAAGTAGCTGGTATTTCACACTATCTGCTTATGCTGTCCATCTTCCAGTGGCTGAGCTTCAAGGGCTGCAGAAAATGATTGACAGCCTTGAGAGTCTCCAAGACCCCACCCAGGTGTCCCAGGCACTCCTCCTCCAAAGGGAGGTCATGTTTCTGCAATTTGATGCTGCAGTGAGGCGCCTCGTCTGTCTGGTAGGGGCTGGGGCACTAATCCTGTCTAGTAAATTCTGCAGGGCAGATGTTTCTGAGTGACCATCGAGGGAGGCCACTCTCAGCAAGATTAGATTACAAACTTAAAATAGTCAGGGGCACAAGCCAATCCAGAACTCTGTGGCTACCAACTGGGTTCTGGCACAAAGGCCATGGGTATGGAATGTGTTCTTGCCGGAGAGTCATAAGTCTTGATTTTATTAGATGTGATTTCAGGGCAGTTAGTTCGCATAACAATTGCTGCTTTCAATATTCAGATGATTTTACTGGGAATAATATTTTTATACTTCCGAAGATGATTCTTTTTCAAGAGTTTTGTTTACTGTTTTCAGCCCTTAACTACCTTTCAAAAGAACAGAGTTTGCACTATACTTCTGAAGCCAAGGGAATCAGCTACCTAAGTTGTTATAAATAAATAAATTTACCCCTGGCCTTGTAGGAATTAAGTACTCTGCATATAAAAAGAATGTTTATTTGGTTAATTAATCATGACTGATGAGAAAATTAGTTTGGATTAAGAGGCACTATGTTTCCAGTATAAATAATACGTTTTGTATAGAAAGGAAAGAGGGCAGTCCTGAGGGTCTCTCCTTATCCTTAAATTGCCCAAATTCATTAATGTCCTTTGATTCGTTCTCAGTGGGAGTATTTAGCCAATGAGGAAGACCTGGGAAGCAGTGAGTGCTCTCCCCTGTGGATGATTACTCCTTCCCTCCCCTCCCCCACTTCCCCCCCCCTTTCCCCCCTCCCCCACAATGTGGGTATCCATAGAGGATGGAAGTATGAGGACTGTACTGAACTATATTCGCTCTTTGTACTCTGCCTTTCCCACACTGTGAGCATCAGGGGACTGGATCCAGCTCATTTGTTTTCTTTTTATTGACAAACAGCTTTCTGAGCTATAGCTTAGTCAGGCAAGTAGGATTTAAAAAGGCTCTAATTGTCAGGATGGCCATTCATTACCCCTCTGGGCTCTGAAACTCCAAGTCAGAATTTGCAATGAATTTACATAGGGTGCAGAAAAAGAACTATACCACAAAAGGTTTTGGGGGGTTTCAGCTAAGTGGGGTTCAGCTTGCTATGGTTCTCCCAGGGGACCCACTGTCTTTCCCCCAGGAATTGCCTTGTGGGCTTTCTTGGTCCTGGCACACTCAGTCTGCAGGAATGGAGGGCACGGTGGCCTATGTCTGAATACGAAATACCCACAAGGCCAGGGGTAAATTCATTTTTTTATGACAACTTGGGTAGCCGATTCCAGAAAGTGTCAGGACCAGAACCAGAACCTAGCTAGGTGCATTTGATTCCAAAACCTGAGAACTGGGTGGGTGTCAGGCAGCAGTATGGACAGAAAAGGGGACTCTGAAGAGAAGTCCTCTACTAACCTGGAACCAAAAAAACTTCTGGGACTTAGTCCTACTTTTTTACCCTAAGTAAATTCCTTCCAAATTCTGACTTGGAGTTTCGGAGCCCGGAGCCAGGAGAAAAAGAGAAGCTGAACAGTAAATGGCATCCATCTTGCTGATTTTATTTAGTGCTGAACCTGCAAACAAGGAAAAATCCTTAGGTAATCAAAGAGACAGGAAGCTTGGGAAGTGCCCTCGCCCTTCCCAGCACTCACCACCTCGGAGCAAATATGATTGTTTACCTCTGGGAACTTTCTGCTTATGTAAACTGAAGGCTTCTCCAGCGTTTGAAAGGAAAGAACTGAACTCTTAGCTAGCATGAGAGCAGTGCACTCCCATAGACTGAGGGGAGGCAGGGAAGGATGTAGCTCTTAGACAACGGGACCAAGGTCCCATAGAGTCACCTAATCCATGGTTTCTGCCTCTTGGTAGTACAACCAGGGAAGAGGACATTATATGCCACGCGGGGCCACAGAGGAATTGCATTTGGGAACAGAGTGAAAAACCTGGGGCTGTGGGAGGCAGACTTTGTGCATTGAGAGGATGTGGTGCCCCCCAATATAGTAGCCACATGGGAGGATACAATTGGTTCATTTAAATAATTTTGTGGTAAATTATTTTTGTAGACAATTTTTATAAGCATTTATTTGAGCCAAATTGATGACACATGCTGGGCAACAAGATCTCAAATGCTCTGGAAAATAAAACTTTGCAATTTCCTTTATGCATTTGAAATTAAGAGGAGAACTAAGGAAGACTGCAGGAAAATGGGAGAAAGCAAGACGGGGGTCAGATTGCAGTACAGTTAATGAGATTGTGTGTTCTCTTGCACACTTTAGCAATAGGTTATGAAAGGGGGCATTTCAAAGGTGTGTTAGCCTAGATGCACAAGAACAATGGACAGAGCTGGCTTAAAAACCTTCATTAAAGAAGTTATAGCCTTGGCTGGTATGGCTCAGTTGGCTGGGCGTTGTCCCATACACCAAAAGATTGCCAGTGTTGCTCAGTCACCGGTGGGGCGTGTGCAGGAGGCAGCTTATTGATGCTTCTCTCTCTAAAATCAATTTACATATATATACTATATATTATATATATATATGTATATATATATATACATATATATATATATATATATATATATATATATATATATATAGTTATAGGCCTGGGACATGACTACCCACCATGACCTGTCCAGTTAGGAATTTGTGATTTATTACAGCATCCCTTTTTTGTCCACACAGAGAACGGAAACCACTACTCAGAATAAGGACTGCACTTGGCCCCTGTGGGGTCGGGATGGGGAGGGGAACTTATGATTAAGCTATTCAAGACCCTCCTGATTTTACCCCATGTCAAGGCAGCACATAATAATGGACCTTCATTTTAGGCCTCACACCACACCTGTCTTCTCCTTCATTCCTCTCAGAGGTGACCCAAGTTCCCGGTGGTGCTTCTAAATCATCCTGGCAGTCAGGGTGGAGTCCTCACCAATCTCTGTTGTTGCTTAGCTGGTCCAACCCCAGATCTCTTCTGGTTGGCCTGCTGCTAGCCCCCTACCTAGACACCAATTTGTGGGACTCTGCACTCTTCCACACTTTGATTGTCTAGTGGTATCTGGGAAGCTGCCTCATTTTCCTCAGTGCTAACATCTCCCTTAGTCATGCCAACCTCCTTCTTCTTTATGTCTGCTTGATGCAAGACTTGGGCCAAGCCCTTGGAGGACCCAGGCAAAAGGTCCCTTCTGCTCTGGGACATACCCATTTCCCTCTGACCCCTCCCCACTCCTGTTTAGCCTTTGTCAGGATCTTTTCTTGGACATCCACAAGATTTAAGCTCTAGAAACAGTCTTTTCTCTCTTTTTTTGCTACTCTTTTTTCCTTTTGACCAAGAAAGTCATTATAATGTATCATGCATACTTCCTTCTCTACAGCACAGGGTATAAATTTCATCCTCTGGTCTTTAGAACTTTTGGTTCTTGATAAGCAAAGTCAAGTTTTGTTGAAAACAAAAACAAAAATCTCTCTTTCAAACTCTAGATTCTTACTATTTAACTTATTTGATTTTACCTGTTAAGAACTGTCGTCTCAACTATTGGTCTTAAAATAATCAATTCAACAAGCAACCAATATCATTGTTCTAGAGCAACAAGTGAACTGTCCAACATAGTAGCCACATTTGGCTATTCAATGTAAAACTTTAAATTAATGTTGATTTAGATTAAATAAAGTTTAAAATTCAGTTCCTCCGTTCCAGTAGCCACATTTCAAGTGTCCAACAGTCACAAATGGCTGGTGATTACCATCTTGGACAGTAAAATACAGAACATTTCCACATTTAGGAAGTTCTATCGTTCGTTGCTACTGTTCACTTAAGAGCTGTGAATTGTGGGAGTGAAGGGTGATGTGTAAAGAAAGGGTGAGGGATGAGGACACTGAGGAAGAAACCTGTTAATGTCTCCCATCTTGCTAAAGTAACTGAAGGAAGTTTTGAGCTTTAGAAGCTTACGTAACTACGTTTCATGAGATTCCCTCCATTTTTTGATAGAACATTTTTGACAGCTGGAAATGCTCCCGCCTGCCAGTCTGTCACAGACGGCTTGTGCCATGGGCTGCCACGGCTGAGCAACTCACTGGTAAAGAGCATTTTTGCTTCACAGCTTAGCCACTGGATCCACAGAGCATCCAGGTGTGTTGAGAGGTATTTTATACTATAAAAGGCGTGTTGTGCATAGGGGATTTTGTCACTTTGTGTCCATTTGGTGTAAATATCGCTGGGACTCTCCGAGCTCTCATGCACTCAGTCTTGGTTGGCTTCCCTCCGCGCACAGGGAAGAGCAGTGTGGCTCCATACCCAGCTGTTTTCCCCAGTTAGGGTTTTGTTTGTTTGTTTAATATTTTATTGACTTTTTACAGAGAGGAAAGGAAAGGGACAGAGTCAGAAACATCGATGAGAGAGAAACATAGATCAGCTGCCTCCTGCACGCCCCCTACTGGGGATGTGCGCGCAACCAAGGTACATGCCCTTGACGGGAATTGAACCTGGGACCCTTCAGTCCCCAGGCCATGCTCTATCCACTGAGCCAAACCGGTTTTGGCCCCCGTCAAGGTTTTTAACTCCAAACTGCTCAACAGGCTAATTGGGGCAAAACTTATCTGCTCACAGCTGGTGGCAAACCAGCATTTGATCTCTTTCTTTTAAGAAATAATGAAAGCAATTACGATACATAAATTAGGCAACAGCTGGATTTTGAACAGCCCTGCTTACAACAGGTGTTAGCCAATGTAATCCTGGCCACTATTATCGCTCCTAGGCACCAACAATATTACCCTCCTTCTACAACTGAAGAGCTTAAGGTTCGGGAAGCCCAAAGATCAGACTGCCAGGTAGACATGGCAGCTCTAGCTCATTAGTTATCTAAGGCTGCCACACCTCAAAACTTAGCATATTAGAACAATACACAGTCATCATCTCACATGGTTTCTGCGGCTCGGAAATTTGGGAACAGCTCAGCTGAGTGGTTCTGGCTCAGGAGGTTGCAAAAGGTATTGGCCTGTGCTGTAGTCACCTCAAGGTTCTTCTGGAGGGGAATTCCCCAGAGTGAATGATTAAAGATAGAGGGCGGGGGGGTGGGGGGAGAAAACTCAAGATGGAAGTTACATTTGTTTGGTTCCCTAATTTCAGAAGTGACCTTTGTCACATTCTATTCCATAGAGCGAGCCACTGATTTCATCACACATTAAGGGGAGAAGGAATTAAACTCCACCCCTTAATGGGAACAGTAGCGAAAAATTGGTGGACACCTTTCAAAGTACCTCACAAGCCTAGTTCTTTGGCTCCAAAACCTCCAGCCTAATGATTTTATGCAATGTTTTTATGTAGCAATGCCCACATCAACCCCATGGAAGTCTCACGCTTCTACCTTCTCTAGCTATAAGACAATGACTCTTGGCCCAAGCCTTGGCCCTCTCTTAGACCCAGAAAACAAGGTTGGGCCATGACCATTGGGTCTGTTCCTTCTGCCTTTGGGTGTTGCCTGGAATTAGGCGGATATAGTTATCTTGACTCCCTGCCAGCTGAATCAACTCCAGATCTAGGAACTGTTTGAAGACAGTACCAGGTCTGGAAATGCCAGTGGGATCAGATTGGGTCAGATAGACAGGTCTGCTACGAGGAGTAGGGGATGCCGTGACTGTTGGACAGTGAGGTGGAGAAGATGGTGTAACATCGTGGCATTGACTTTGAGTTGTTACTCTTAAGTCACAATGGTGATTAAAGATACATTTTTAAGATTATCAAGAACATTTGAGTAAGTTTACTTTATTGAGTATAAATATGTCCCATCGGTGTTATACTGTCCTAGAACTTGCAAACGAGGTTCTGACTGGTTACACTGAAATCTTGAGTATCCTGTGTTTAGCCATTTTCTGAAAAATCAATTTAACAAAATCAGATTATAACTCTCTCCTCTATATCATTAGGAACAATACATTAAGAACTATTTCTACATAATAAATAAATTATCCCACAGTACTTTGGGGTGCAGACAGACTTATCCTGTTCATATACAGGTATCTATTATTTGTGAACACAGTACAGCATTATCATGTTCATTATTTGCTCTTTTAAGGCATCTGTGCTGTTCCCTTGGAGAACATTTTTATAAGATGGAGGACCATTTCTAGTTATAAGTAGCAGCCCAGAAACTCTGGAATATAATGTGCAGGTAGGATAGATCTTCCCACTTGTCACAGAAGTAACTGAATGCAGACTGCAAAGCAAGTGTCATTGGGACATAAGTCAGATCCTCCATCCTCTAGCCAGTGGTGAATAATTGATGAGATAACCAGGGTGTTTTATAATGAGGCTGTAAACCCAATGACTGTAAGATGAAACATGTCCTCTTACGTCAAAGAGAATCCTGGTCTGAGCTGATATCAGCCTTGGTTGTAAACTCAGATGAGATTCCCATGGCCCATAATGATCTGGAAGAGAGGCCAGCCTTTCCCAGTCACTCCGTGAGCCTCTTAGTGAAACACCCAGGCTGGCAGCTCAGAAGCATGTGACTTCTGACCCGTCTATGAATAGTGATATGAAGAGAACTCTGTAAGCAGAACTCATACAGAGAATTTTCTTTCAATGATGTGTTTTCCCCCTGATTTCTTAAGCAAATATTATGCTTTCATTTTAAAAACTATAAAATAGGTAAAAAAAATTAAGAACAACATGAAAATCAATCATAAATTCGCTTCAAAATAGCATGGAGGCGGGGAGTGGTGGCAATGGGGCAGAACTCGCCATAAGTTGGTAGTTTGGGGAGCTGGTGGTGGGAACGATTCTATTAGCTTTTGTATAGGCTCAGAGTTCTCAGGAAGTCAAAAAGTGTGGGTTTTCCAAGTAAAATAGTAAGAATGCTAAAAAATAATAATAATAATTATGGCCTCCCACTAGGAGACAATCACAATTCACTTCACATTTTGGGTTATTTTCCCTATGCATACATGTGTTTGTATTTATACTTTTAAAGGAAAATTGTCATCACACTATACATTCACATATACAGACACCACTGTAAGGGCTGGGAAACTTGGACTTCCATACAGAGCCAAAAGTCAGATATGTTCCAGGAAGACTTTGAGCTAGAAGTGGTATTCTGATTACTATGGAATTTCTTAATAGTTGAAAAGTCAGGGCTTGTAAACATAATTATTTCTAGTTTTCTCCCCAAAAGCTATGCATAAAAGATACATAGAAGTCTTCAAAATGGATGTTTTTGTTTTGTTCTTTTTTGTTTTCAGCTGTGCCTCTGTAGGCTGAGTGACCATGACCTCAAGGTGGCTCATGGAGAGCTGGTGGACATGCAACTGCTAATGAAAGATGTATTTCTGAGTAGTTATCATATGATCATGGAGGGCCCCCCAGGAGATCAGGGCACACTAGATGAAAATACGCAGGTATTCTTGGTGAACAGTACACATAGTTGGCCAATGCTATGTTGTCCTAAAGGACCTTCCAGATTTGGAGATGGACTAGCTAGCTGGGGCCCCTATTTAAAAAGCCTCCCTCAAGAGCTAAATATTCTGAGAGATGCATGCACCAGCCATCTCCATTTCCTTACCTTCTATCCACTCCTCAGAAACCGCAATCTCTCTTCTTCCCTATCTCACCACTAAGACCACCGTCATCAAGAGGACATGGTCCTTGTCACGAATCCTCTGGATATTTTTCAGTCCCCTTCCAACAGACCCCTTAGCAGCATGTGACATATGTGTCCTTCTTGAGGCCTCTTTTCCCTTAGCTTTCAAAGCATAGCTCTCGCCTAGTTTTCCTGCTGGTTGTGCCTTCCCAGACTTCTCTGCAGACCCACCTACCTCTGCCAACCTCGAAAAGTTGGGGTTTTTTGGGTTTCATCTCATTACTACTGCCACCAGGGCTACATTTTGACTTTCGTGGCTCCAGCCATTTTTTACACACTTTGTGGGCCCCTTCCTCCATAAAAACAATTAACAGTTACAGTTTACAATTGTGTTAATATGAAAATATATATGTTAACATCATATATTAAAATATTTTATTCAACTTAAATGTTTTTTCTGTGATTTTAAAAGAAATTAAAATATTTTGTGGGCCCTAGGCACTATGCCCAATAAGTTGGCTCTGAATATTACTATTGCTATGATTGGGATCTGTTCAGAGTGCTTTATTCATTTCTTTAATCCTTACAATGTTCTGTGAGATAGGCAGTTTCATTTTCCTCCTTTTACACATAATACCAAGGCTTGGCAAGGTTAAATGATGTGCTCAAAATCACATGCCTAGAAAGGAGACAAACCCAGATGCCAACCTAAGAGTCTGGCCCTGGAGTTCCCACTTACCCTTACCCATGCTGTTGCTCCATGCCTGACCCTGTCTGTCCCTAGCCAAACCTATTTACCTTTATGACTTTGATGACTTTGCATGTGATGACTCCAAAATCTACATGTCCAGTCCAAATCTCAATCCTATCAGATTCCCATGCTCAACTGCTTATTCCATCTCAAGCATCTCTACCTTTTCCATCTCAGAAACTGTGAGTCCCAAACAGAGTTCATTTTACTGCCCCAAAACTTGCTCCTCTTTCCACATTCACTGTCAGCTTACACCACCTGCCCTATTGTCCAAACCAAGAAATCTGGACACCCATCTTTGACTTCTCTCTGTCACACACTATAGTCAGATACCAAGGTTTACTATCCTATTATTTTTTAATATATTTTTATTGATTACAAGAGAAAGAAATATGGGGAGAGAGATATAGAAACATCAATTATGAGCAAGAATCATTGATCAGCTGCCTCCTGCAAGCCCTACTCTGGGGAGCAAGCCCACACCCAAGCATGTGACCTGACTGGGAATCGAACTGTGACCTTCTGGTTGATGTTCAACCCTTGAGCCATGCCAATAGGCTAATATCTTATTATTTTAATATCTCTCTACTTTTCTCCATCCTCCCTCACTACCACACATCCACCAGTCCAAATCATCACCACCTCTTAATGCAGGGCTGTGATCATAACCTCTAATAGGACCCCCAATATTAACTCTTACTTCCTTCTACTCTAGTCACCAATATAATATTTTTAAATGAAAACCTGATTATGTCACTTCAGTCCTATAATCCATCAAGGACTTCCAAATGCCTTAAGAATAGAGTTCATATGCTTTAACCAGACCTTCATAACTTGACTACTGCCAATATTTCTACCCTCAACTTTTCTCAGGTTGACAAACACACCATGTGCTCTCTTAGTACCTTCCTGAAAGCTGGCCCCTCTGCTGAAAAATTCCTTCTTCTCTCATTTTCTGCTTCATCATCCAATGAACTCCTACTTATCCTTCAGGTTTCAACTTCCAAACCAGCTTTCTGGATGCCTTTTCTGATCTTCCATCTTTAAGCGAATGCCCCTCTGTGCCAATTAGGGTGCACCTGCCACAAATAATAGGTTGTCCCACTAGCCATGACTTAAATTAGAGGAGTGTGTTAATCTTTCAAAACAAGATTAGAAGGAGGTAGGTCAGGTTGGGGCAGCTATTCAGTAGGTGCCAGGACCCAGCCAGCTCTGTCAGCAAATGCCTCCCTTATCCTTGTAAAATGAAAAGAGGAGCAAAAAGGTTTCCCCTTAGGAGGCTTTATCTTTTTATCAAGGAGGAAAAAACATTCTAGAAATCTCCAATAGACTTTCCTGTGTCTTACTAACACTGAGTAACAGGTCCACTTCAGACCTTTTGGAGAGAAAGGAAGTGTGTTTAGATGTGCATCTAAATTTCAAAATGGAATTTGATGCTTCTTTGCAGAGGAGCAATTTGCAAAGCTGAGTATAGACCAAATAATGCCAAAATCAAGAAACATGCTGGACCCCGTGTTCCCTCTCTTTACCCTATTTTGGTCCTGTTTCTGATGGATTACCATTGTTCCCCAACTTCCCCGACTCCTCCACCTGTTCTTTATCCCATCTCCTAGTCCTCCTGCTATCCTTTAAAACACTTAGGAAAAGAAGACTTCTCTTAATATGAATACTTGACCATTGAAAAACACTAGTTTGAAAGTGCACAGATCTGCTTGTACGTGGGCTTTTTCTTTTTTTTTACTTTTAAAATTTTTAATTTAATTTTGTTGTTTAAGGTATTACAAATATAGAACATATGTCTCCTTCTCACCGCTCCCTCCTCCCACTGACCTCCCCCCAGCCTCCTCTACCCCCTGGCACTTGCCCTCTTCTCCCTACCCTACATGGGCTTTTTCAATGTACAGTTAGCCCTCTATATTCTCGAGTTTCCCAGCTCAATTCAACTTAAGTTCACAGTGCAGGGGTCGGTGCCCCTAGTCCCCATATTGTTCAAGTGACAACTATGTATTAACACGGTAAGTTTGCTTTAAAATTATTGTTTACTTTAATCAGTTTTATTTTATAATTTGTTTTATTTAAGAGTATGTAACTAGCCAAAACTAGTTTGGCTCAGTGGATAGAACATCGGCCTGAGGACTGAAAGGTCCCAGGTTCGATTAAGGTCAAGGGCATGTACCTTGGTTGTGAGCACATCCCCAGTAGGGAATGTACAGGAGGCAGCTGATCAATACCTCTCTCTCATCGATTTTTCTAACTCTCTATCCCTTTCCCTTCCTCTCTGTAAAAAAAAAAAACACCAATAGAATATATATTTTTTAAAGAGTATGTAACTATTCATAGACAATAGTAAATACTGAATTTATGCTGCCTGTGAGTTATGACTATGGATTCCCTATTTCTGCTATGCCATCAATTCTGTGATCTCCCAGACTTCAATCTAAAACTCCAAAGAAAAAGTGATGGACTAGCTCAGGGCCTTTAAAACAGTGGTCCCAGGAGCTATTGGGTTCCTCAGAGGCACTTTGGAGGTTTTTTAGCAGAGAGGCCAACTATGTGGCCTGTAAGCTGTACCTCCTATCACCCTGTCTAGCCCTGGTCTGTTGGATATTTGGGGCTACTGCCTACAATTTCAGGGGACAAAAGGTTGCTGAAGATTAAATAAATCTGGAAATGCATGGATTAGCTGATTGTTGAGGAAGCAAGCTACAAGGTTGAGGGGTTGCCAGGAACTCACTCTGCACTACTATCCGCCCTGTCTTGCTTGCCAACTGTCCCTCTTCTGGCAGCCATGCCTTCCTTCAAATGTTAATAACACTGTTCTAAGATCCAGTTACAACAGGTGTTTGTTCTTCGTGTTCCTATGGTCCAACAGGAAACTGCCTATGGTGCTAACACCTGATTGTTCTCTGAGGCCCTTCTTGTCATAACATCATGATCAGATTTGCCATTTTCATTGGCAAAGGAAAGCTCCTTTTCCTGTGACTGAGACACTGTTGTCAGACTGAGAGCCCGGACACACGTCCCATTCTGTCTGTCCTTCCACTGGTCACAGGAGAGCAGGGACCCGAACTCCTTTCCTCCTCCTTTCCCTTCAGGGCTCAGAGAAGCCCCTCAACAAACATTTAGTAAAAAAAGAAAAAAAGAACAAATCATAATTTTAAAGTAAAATTTCCTATTGAATAGTAACTTCCAATTAAAGACACTTTAAAAGTGCTATCTTCCTTTTAAAGGATGGCAGAAGGAACAGGAGGTAAGATAGACTTAAGTTTCCATTTCCTAACCCATACAATGGGCAACATCCCCCATTTCAGGTTCTATCATTGCTCTATCACGTATGGAGGTAAATCTCGAGTGTGTCAACAAGCACTTTCTATAATGCAGAGGCTAACCATGAAAGGCATACTTTTTCAAAGGGAGGTAAAATGTCAGTACCCAAGGACAAGAGTTGTAAAAATGAGTGGTTCAAAACTCCTGCAGCCAGCGGAAATGGAGGCCCTCCTCTCCTGTCAGTCCCAGAAGGATGCTTTCCCTAAGTCCTCCATGTGCTGCAGGTCCGCAACCCCCTCCTCCTGGAGAGAAGAGCCATTCTGCAAAGACTTCAAGGGCTGCTGGTAAAGGTTTATCCTGTCTTGGTCCATGATCAATAAAGAGGAATTCTGTAATGCTTTCAGCCAAATTTGCCCGGAGCATCTGGATTCGGACGTCCGTTCCAGAGCAGCCCAGGGGTCCCTGGCATCTGGGAGGCCCATTCGAGGCAGTGGTGTCCCTGGCTTTGCTGAGATCCTTTCTGGTGCTGTGGAAGCAGCTGGAGGTGCTGAAGGAGCAGTGGGGCCGGCTCAGGCTGCGAGGCCAGGACACCACTTCTGTCTCTCTGCACAAACAGTTCTCACCCAGGGCTCTCTGAGTGAGTGTGGTCGGAGTGCAAATGCACGGGAGCCTGGGGTTGGGCAACTTCCAAGCGCCTTGCTCTGGGGGTGATATCTGGTCCATGCATCCTGGGATGGCCAGTCCCCTGAGCCCAGAGGAAGCTGGGCAATGTGTCATCTCTACAAACAGTGCTTTCCAGGAGAAGCTGGAGGGTCAGCCCTGGATCCCACCAGGCAACACCACACATCATCTACCCAGAGCTCTGTGCCTGGGAACATGGGCTTCTAAAGTGTGACCTCCGTATGGACGCTAAGCTTTTTAGCTCATAGGATCCCAGAAAGCACTGGGTAGAGAAAAGCTGCTGCTGTGAATTCCTCCCCACTTTCTGCCTCATTAGACTCAGATTCTAAGTTGTTGAGAGCTTCCTGAATTGCAGCCAGAGATTTCATAGGGCAGAGAGGGATCGTGAGTCCTGGTCAGGATGACTTAGCTAGCAGGAAAGACACATTGCCCCTACCACCTGTCTGTCACCAAACAGGCAGTCACTAAGCACCCACCCACCACCCTGGGCCTTGCTGAGCACAAGAAGGTGTGGTAGTCTGAATTGTGCGTCTTATGAATTATTAACAGTCAGCTTCCCTAGTTACTAGGGAATGAGAAGACTAGTTAATATTTTGGAAAATGAAGACTGAAATTAAATGTACCCAATGGGAAACGGCTCAAGATTTAACACTGACCAAGGGAGTAGCAACTGTGGTGAATTTACATGTTGATGTGTCTGTGATGAGTTGGGAGGTTTATATACGATGACAGGAAACAGAACTAATTGTCAGAGACATTGAACAAGAAGAAAATATGTATGTTTGTAATTTTGGTCTCTCTTCTTTCATAGAACTGACATTCTGTACCCCAGCATGAAAACTATAGCTAGGAGGATGGGACAAAAAGATGCATCTGAAGAACTTATAATAAGTAATCAGTCTATTCTCTCCCTCTCCCCCAAAGGAGCCTCGAAAATTGAAACACAGACTCAGCAAGTACGCAGGAACTCCTTTGAATTTGGCTTTGAAATTTTGCTTTATGGCATTAACAAATATACCTGAGTGGTATATTAAGTTGGTATAAAGATGTTACAATTTGCAGTTGTATTGTTAAGACATTAAGTGTAAATTGAAGGTTTGTAAATCATTGAACACGCTTAGAGGAAACTAAATATTGAAAGGCATGTGGGGCTTTGAATAAGCAAATAACTACCACTTAATGTCTCAGAACTATAAATCTAGATTTCCATATTTTAATTTTCCCAAATTAAGAGGTACCACCCCCAAAAAAGACAACGAAATAAAATATAACATTAGGAGGAGGAGCCAAAATGGCGGCATAGGTAAACACCTACACTGCTGCCTCGTACAACAATTTCAAAACTACAACTAAAAGACAGAACAGACATCATCCAGAACCACAGGAAAGCTGGCTGAGTGGAAGTTCTACAGCTAGAAGGAAAGAGAGGGGCTCACAGAGACCCAGAGGAGCTGCAAAAAGCTGAGGTATGGAGACACGCGCGCTGAGAGAGCAGGTGCCCGAGTACCTGGCTGGCTTTCTCTGACGGGAGGGAAACGGAGACCCCCAACGGCATTAAACCCCTTATCCTACTACACTAAACCCCAGATCCAGCTGAAACTCATACAGGGGGAGTTTGGACTGTGAAAAGGGAGAAGTGCACAGAAATTTAGGGGAGTCGCAAAAGATAGGAGGTCTGGTCACTGTGGCGCACACGCGCACACACAGGGCGCCGGCGCCACACGGAGGATGGATTGCTAATTGTGCTGCTGGCTTTTGCGACTGGGCGGGAGACAGACCCTCCCAACTGTGCCACTTCTGAGTCCACTGGGCCCCTGTTTCGGGCGAAACCCTGGAGACCTAGACTCCTGTGGTCCTGGTGCCAAGGGGAGCAGGGGAGCTGGAAAGGCAGCGGTCTGGAGGCACTTCGGGCGCGCGCACAAGGACCGCTCCAGCGATTCCCAGTCACGTGAGACTCCGGGGCCGTGGAGGGTGGGGCCGACTGGAAGGCAAGGCGGTCCCTTAAGCCCTGAGACTCCACCCATCCCAAGCTCAACAGAGGCTTCTGTGGTCTTGCAAATAAAAAAGTTTCCCCGACACAGTGAAAATGCCAAGACAAGGGAAGGGATCAAAAACAAAAGAAATGGAGGAAAAAAAACGACTGGATATAGAGTTCAAAACCATGCTTATAAGGTCTCTCAAGAATATGGTAGAAAAGGCGGATAAATTTAGCAAAAGCCTACTAGAGATACAAAAGAGCCAACTAGAGATGCTAGAGATGATGCATAAAATTAGCAAG